>RCUC01155802.1:0-48989 GCA_003697995.1 Taxidea taxus jeffersonii | reverse complement strand
GCCCTCTGAGACAGGAGCGGCCGGGTAGGAGACAGCAGAGGTGTGAGGGTGGCTCACAGATCAGCACCTCCTGTGGCCAGGTACAGGGAGAGGCAGAGGGGGCCCTCTCAGCATTGTGAGGGGCCCTCGGGACCTGAGCACTGGCACACTGACCACCATGAGCTCCCTCCTTCCTTTCTGCCCAGCAGCAGACAAGTCACAGGTCAGGAGGGCTGGGGAGAGGGGAAGGGATCTGGTTCTGTCTCTGGGCCACCTAGCTGTGTGACCCTGCCCCCCCCCCCCCCGGCCCGCCCGCCCCCCCCCCCCCCCGCCCCAGCCTGTGAGAGCTTTGGTTTTCCCTCTCAATCCAGTGCGTAGGGGGTTGGGTCTGGCCTGAAGGGTGACACAGCTCCTGATGATTTCTATGATTTTCTTGGGGAAGGCGAGTCTGGCTCCTGGATGTGGGCTGGAGGTGGGTGAGGCCCCGCCAGCCCCTCGCCCCCTTCCCTGCCTGCCATCCTTATCCCCTGCTTCTCGCCCTCAGCAGCGGCACCATGAGCAACAGCACCTGTGTCTCCAAAGAGCTCACCTGGCCCCCCTTGGTCAAGACCATCCTCTCCGCCTACACGGGGCTGCTGCTGGGTCTGGGGCTGCTGCTCAACGGCCTGGCGCTCTGGGTGTTCTGCAGCCGCATGCGGCGGTGGACTGAGACCCGCATCTACATGGTCAACCTGGCAGCGGCCGACTTCTGCCTGCTCTGCGCCTTGCCCTTCTTCCTACACTCCCTGAAGGAGAGGACCACAGACACACCCTTCTGCCTGCTCTCCCAGGGCATCTACCTGGCCAACAGGTACATGAGCATCAGCTTGGTCACGGCCATTGCCGTGGACCGCTATGTGGCTGTGCGGCACCCGCTGCGCGCCCGGGCACTCCGCTCCCCGCGCCAGGCTGCGGCCGTGTGCGCAGCGCTCTGGGCACTAGTGGCCGGCTCACTGGGGCTGCGCTGGGCCCTGGACGTGCAGGAGGGCGGCTTCTGCTTCTCAAATGCATCCCGGCAAAGCTCCAACACCATGTTCTTCTCCCTGCTGGGCTTCTTCCTGCCGCTGGCTGTGCTGGTCTTCTGCTCCCTGCGCGTAGTCACTGCCCTGGGCCAGAGGCCGACCGCCAGCCCAGACCAGGCAGAGGCGACCCGGAGGGCCACCCGCATGGTCTGGGCGAACCTGGCTGTGTTCGTGATCTGCTTCCTACCCATTCACGTGGTGCTGACGGTGGTCGTGGCCACAAGCTTGAACACCTCTGCCATCTGCTATGCCCTCATCATCACAGGCAAGCTCTCGGATGCCAACTGTTGTCTGGACGCCATCTGCTACTACTTCATGGCCAAGGAGTTCCAGGAGGCATCTTCGCTGGCCTCGATGCCCATTGCCAAGGCCCACAGGAACGAGAACTCCCTCTCTGTGACCCTCGCCTAGAACAAGTCATGGACACATGGGCCAGGTCCCAGGCTCTCTGGGAGGCCCTGCCTGCTGGGGCATCCCTGAACTCGCTGTGGCTATTGGACACACTCCAGGAGCCTAGCAGGGTGGAGAGGGTGCGGGCACAGACCCTGAGGCATGGTCGCCCAACCCCTGGGATGGAAGAGGGTCGGGACCAGAGCAGGAGGCCTGAGGGCTGAGTGAGGCCAACCTCGGACAGGGCCAACACTGAGGCACCCAGAGTCTGGTACCCCTGGGGTACTGGAGTGCATGCTTGCTCTGTGCTGTGAGGCCTCAGTGGGCAGCCTTCTGCTGTCCCCCAGGGCTGGGCCTGGACTGTCAGTGCTGTGTGCGTGCAGTGCACTTGTCCCCCACACTCTCATGGTGGGAGCTTGGGGTGTCTTTCTAGATGGCTCTCAAGGACTCTCCATCCAGGGGCTCTCCTTGGGCACCCCCCACCTGCTTCCCACCCCCCAGCCCACTCCCGGCCATCTGCAGGTCTCCTGGGGGCTATGGGCAACTCCCAGAAGGGCCATGCTAAAGGCCCACAGCCTGCTTTCCTCCTGCCAAGGAAGAATCAGGACCGCTCCACCCCCGTGTAGGGTTTGCACAGAGGCACTGGGCTGGCAGTGGGCTGGGGGACGTGGGGAAGGGGCCAAGGTCTGTTGAGGGGGCACACTCCCTTCGTGCTTCCTTCAGGGAAGCTGGAGGACCCTGCCTGGGGGCTGCAGAAGCTGGAGGTCCTCAGGCGGGGGTGGGGGTGCCCAGGCTGGTGTGAGCTGTACCCTAACCCCTCCTTGGAACTCCCTGCATGGGCCCGGGCACCCCCACTCAGGCTGGAACTATCAGGGCCTAGGGGCCCCGTGTGGTGCCGGCCCAAGGGGCTTGGCTTCGAACCCCAGCCCACCTGCCTCCCTGGGCATCAAAGAGCCTCACTATCCTGTTCTTCCATTTGTGTGCTCAGAGCCCGAAAGGCAGCCATGTCCTGGCTTTGGGCACTTGCAGCTGAGGCAGTCCCTCAGGGGCCCTGCAGGGAGTGGTCCCTGCTCAGGGAGGTCCAAGCTCAGGAGACCTCTGCTTGGGGATGGGGCGCTCAAGGGGCCCGTGCAGCTCTAATCCACGGCTGTCCTATGCTGGGGCTCAGATGCCCCCTCCGCCATTGGGGACCCCCACCCTTCGTCACCTTGGGTAGGGGGTGCCGACCCTGCCCCCCAACGTGCACCACGGCCAGGCCGGGCAGCATTCTGTCCTGAGAAGGTGTAAAGATGGCCAAGCGTGTTGGGTGGAGCAGGGCTGGGGGGAATGCAGCCATGTGGAAGCAGGGGAGGTGTGAGCAAGGGCAAGGCTGCTGGGCGGACCCCCCGCTGGCGTACCACCTCCCTCTCCTGCCCCCATCCTGTACCCCCAGTCCCATGTCCCCAACCTCATCCAAGGCTCCCGATGACTCCCCACACCCCTCAACCCAACCAGTGCTCCCCACCCTCGACCTCCGGTGGCAGCCCCCACACCTGGCACCAGGCCCCTCATCACGACCCCACCCTTCCAGGGGCGTGGCCAAGCAGACAATTCCCAGGCTGTGACCTCTACCGCCTTGACCCTCCCTTGTTCTCCTTTTCCAAGGGACCATGGGGTCCAGAGAAGGTTTCTCACTGTAGGGTGGGATGACCACTGGGCTGAGCAGCAAGCCAGGGCCGGGTGTAGACATCCAGGGCCATCCTTGGCTAGATTTAGGGGTCCAGGGAGAGAGGCAGATAGGGCCTAGGACTCAGCTCCACCCCCCTGCTCCCCACTCAGCATTGTAGGCCCTAGGAGGGGGATGCCCAGGGGCCAGTGGGGAGCAGCCATAGAGGAACAGAACTTTAGACTAAAAGCTGACGCGCCCCATGACAGAAGCTTCCTGAGCCTTGTATTAAGAACTCTGAACTTCACTCTGGGCCCAGGGAGCAGTGCGAGCTGCATGGGTCGGGGCTGAGCCTGGCCCTTCTCCCAGGTGTTCTCCTGTGCTGTATGCTCACCAGGGCTGTCCTTGGGAGGGCGGGGGTGTGGGGAGGAGACCTCTGTGGGGTCCCCTGGTGGCAGGGCTGGAGCTGCTGGCTGGCGGAGGCAGCTGGCTATGCTCCCAGGACACGAGCCTCCTGAGGGAGGCCCCTGCGGCTCCCCTTTGCTGGCCCCCGTCTGTGGCTGGGGAAGGGGATGGGTGCGCCCTCTGTCCCTCAGGCTGCTCCTGGCTCCCAGCAAGTGCAGGAAGCTGGACTTTCACAAAATTCCCAAAGGAGCAAGAAAAGGAGCCAAGGCAAAAATTACAGATGTTAAACATCCAAAGAACTGACTTCTGAATGCTAATCATGGCCCACACACTCTGAGAGGCTTCTGGGCTGGGCCAGATTGCGGGAAGACCTTTGCCCTAACACCCCCCACTCTGGCCCAGATGGCTTACAGGACAGCTGGGCATACTGGTCAGGACTGGGCTCACCATTAATTAGCAAGCAACAGGCATCTGAAAGCAGGCTCACTTTGAGGCTGCATCAACAGGAGTATAGGGCCCAGAATGCGGGAGGACACCAGTTCGTTCTCCCTCTGCTAGGCTTACATCTAGGGTATTTTATCTGGCTAGGGACACTGTTCTGTCCCATGCCATAGTCACCTAGGAGAGGGTCTGGAGGGTACAGACTGGTGAGGGCCTGGCAGCAGCCAGAGGAAGTGTGAGCAGCAGGTGAAGGGAGGTGCCTTCACCTCCAGCAGGTGAAGCAGGAGGTGGTGGCATCTGTGGTCTTCAAGCAGCAGATAGATCAGGGTGGCTGTGGAAAGAGCCATGATGGGGAGGGACTCAGAGAATGGCCCAGGACCGGGGCACGTCCAACCAGAGAGCTGGGCTAGACACAGCTGTACGTGTTCAGGAATTTGCACACAGAAGGAAGGTGCTCCTGGGGGGGCCGTGTCACATGATTCCTAATAGTCTGTGTGTCATCCGGCCGATGTCTCGTGTCTGTGGCTCTTTCCTCTGGAGCAGCTTGCTTTTCCATGAAGGCTCTCTGTCCCTGCTGGGGGTTGGAGCCTGGCTGCAGCTGGCCTCAGGAGAAGGTAGTCTGAGGGAGGAGGCTGGCAACCCATGGGCAGAGCTGAGCTTGGCCTCCTGTTCTCAGGGACCCACCCGCTGCTGTGCACCAGAGAAACCTTCCCTAAGAACACGTGTCCATTTTCTATGGGGCCAGGGTGTATCAACCAGAGGCAGTACCACAGCAAGGGGGCTCTGCAGGGTCTTGGGGAGTGGGTGCGAGCGTGGGCCTGCTGCCCAGCCTCCAGCTCCCCCCATGCAGGGGCATGGCAGGGTTTGGGCACCCCAGGGGCCCCAGGGAGGGGGCAGCAGAATACAGTGTCCATCCGACCGCAAGGTCAGTGCTTCAGGAAACTACTGCCCACATTCCCCAAGTGACCATCCAGATAGCGGGCCCCCAAGTCTGACCACGTGAAACCCGCTGGGGGAAGCAGCCTCTCCATCTCATGCGCTGGCAGTGAAGGGGTGTTCCAGCTCCTGCCTACCCGGAAGAGTACACAGGAGGGCGGAAATGACACTGACGACCAAGAGGACCCCCCCCCCACAGGACTGGGACCACACACCTCTCAGAGCGGGGGTGTCCTCGCCACCCTTTCAGAGCTCCTGCCCCAAAACATGATGCCTGATGCGCTGGCGGCCATCACCGTGTCTGTGTGGCGGACCACCCCGCAGCATCCTCCCAGCACCTGCCCTCAGCTCAACCCCCTCCCGGCTTCGCAGGCCTTATTGTTCCACTGTGAGGTGTCCCCGATTCATCGGAAGATGGGCTCCCCCACATGCCTCTGCTTCCTTCCAAGCTCTCCCGAGCCGGGGGCGAAACTCAATTTCCTCTGATGCCCTTCCTCCCACAGGTGGCCGGCAGACCCTCCACGGCCCCAGGCCTGGACCCTCTCCCTGGGCTGCTGGCGCGGCCAAGGGCAGGGCCAACCTGGTGCTCAGGCAGGTACACACCCTTGCATCGGGGTGGCTTCCAGAAGTCTCTAAGAGGGAGGCTTGCATGCAGGGGTTTCCCGAGGAGTGTGTTTGGGAATCCCACCCTCAATGGTGCTAGCAGAGCAGGGAGGGCCAAGGGAGAAGCTTCCGTACCCGTGGGGGATTTGCGCTGAGAAGATGACACAGCCGAGGACACAGTGCGCCACGGACGCACTGTCTCTGATGCCCTGTGTCACTTGCTGAGGGCAAGTCCAGAGGGGCCCTGGGCTGTGAACTCTGGCAGGAAGGGCAGGTAGCATGTGCCTTGGTCATTACGGGGGCCCCCGGCAGCACCCCACGGCATCCACTACAGCCTGCCACTCTGTCGGGCCAGGTGCCTGGAACCCTGAGCGGCAGCTTTCCTTGGCTGTGGGGGTGGGGGCTGCGGCCGAGGGTCTCTGGGTTCTCCAGTCCCGAAAGAAGCAGGCATCCTGTCCAGGGTCTCCCCAGCCAGTGCCAACCATGGATGTGAAGAGGTGGGGGGAACCACCTGGCCCAAACCAGCCTCCTGGAAGCCGCACGCAGGCCCTGCTCTGCCCCGTGTAGGAGGCTGGTCCCTGCAGGCTGGAAGTGCCCTCACTCTCCTGCCCCGGGATCCAGATGGCTGCAGGGGAGGCCCAGGGCTGTGGTCAGGAAGCAACGTGGTGCAGGGTGTCACAGACGGTAAGCAGACACAGCGAGAGCCAGGCACACAGGGACCAGAGCAGGGGGCTCTGAGCAGGGGTGCCCCCTGCCAGATGCCCTCAGACACATGACCACACCTGTGCACAGAGAGCACAGAGCCTGTGATCATGGCTTTGGGTTCCAGTCTGACTGTGCAGACAGTGGCCCAGCCTAGCTCCCCAGGGCCCCAGGCCTCCCAGACTGGTGAGTATCCCCCAAGCCTGTGGCCCCCTGCTGTCCCCTCCATGAGCCCTGGCCTGCCCTCTCCCTGCTGGCCAGTGGAAGCTGGGCAAAGGGCTCCCAGGAGCAGGGCCCTGGGCTGGCCTGCATTGAGCCCCATGCTTTCCACGCGAGGACCACACTGCGCTCCAAGAACAAACAGGCATAAGGCAAGGCTGGGGGGACAGTTAGCGTCTGTTTGAGGTAAGATAGTTGGCGGGGGAGGAGTAAGGGACAGAGGTAGAGCCAGGGAACAGAGATGGGGAGACAGTAGGGGAACAGAGATAAAGCTGGCGGGACAGAGATGGGGAGATAGTGGGAGAGACAGAGATAGAGCTGGTGGGGCAGAGATGGGGAGATAGTGGGAGAGACAGAGATAGAGCTGGGGGAGAGGGAGAAACAGTGGGGGACAGAGGTAGAGAGGAGGGGGGAGGAGAGAGAAGGGGGGAGATGGGGGAGATGGGGTTTGGGGGAGAGCCTTTGGTGGGAGGGAGGGGAAAGGAGGGCCCCAAGGAGGAGGGTGGGCAGTGGGCGGGAGGGCCCAGTGGGGTGGCTGGGGTGAGGGAGACATGCAGACACAGAAGCAGGAAGACCAACAGAATCAGGAGAGAAGACAGGCTGAGCCTGGTGATCCCACGCTCTCCTGATGGGCTGGGGGGGGGGCCTTCCTCTCTGCAGACTGGCCTATGACCCCTGCCAGAAGAGTGTGGGGGCCCTGCTCCATGGGCCATGGGCTGATGGTCCTCAGGGCCACAGGATGTCAGGGAGCAGAGGGGACAGTAAAGTCACAAAGGTCTTGGGCTGAACTGGTGGAGAAGCCCAGAGAGGAGCCCCCACGGAGCCCCCTTCTGTGGCAAGGGCCACTTTCCACATCCTGGCATCCGGTCCCTCTGGGTGGGGCAGGGGAGGAGGCCTCAGTGGAGCCTCTTGGGATCAAGACAGGGAGCCCTTGGGGCTGTTACCGGAAGTGGTGGGGGAGGAAGAGAGTGGGGGGAGGTCAAGGAGGAGGGGACCAGCCACAGCAGCGTTTCCCTCCCTGCCCCCAGGTGAAGCCGGTCACTAGCTTCCCACCACCTGTCAGGGAACAGCTACGATAGGTGCAGAGCAGACACAGCTGGGTGCGTGCTGTCCCAGGTTACCATGGCCTCCATCTGCTCATCCGGCGCTGGCGCTGCCCCTCAGTGGGCTTGGGCTCTGGGCGTTCTGCAGCTGCCGGTGCAGGTGGACCTGCATCTATATGGCCAACCCGGCAGCGGCCGACTTCCTGCGGCTGCTGAGCCCACCCAGAGTCCTGCCCATGCTGGGCCAGGAGCTGAGGGACTTCAAGGGCCCTCTGTGCGGGGTCCAACGGGGCTTCTACCACGTCAACCCCTACCGGAGCGCGGGCCTCCCTGTGGCCATCCCATGGACTGCGACACTGCCTCGTGCTCCCCCTGCAGGCTCGGGCCCAGGGCAGCCCCCGCTGGGCCGTCTTCACCAGCCTGGCCTCTGGCTGCTGGTCTCCAGGATGGTGGCGCTGGTCGCATCCCTGCCACCTGCAGATGAGAACTTCCACTTTGGGCAGGGACATACTCGGGCCATCAAGACCCCTGCCTTCTCCCTGCCTTGCGTCTCCATCTCACTGCTCACCCTCAGCCTTGGCTCTATGGGCACTGCCCCAGGGGGCTGACCGCATCCCCAGAGCCCTCCACGTCATGGCCGCCAACCTGGCCAACTTTGTGCTGTGTCCTCCCAACACACATGGCCTTGGTGGCCGAGCTTGTGGCCACGAAGACAAGTGCAGCCTGCCCCACCATCCAGCACGTCGCTGACTTGTGCGGTGGGGCCGCCAGCCTGGTTGCCTTTCTGGGGATGGACGCAAGGCGCTCCTACATGTGACCACCCTGACCTGGGTGTCTGTGGCAGGGCAGCTAAGGAGAGCCCCACAGGAGGGGCCCTACACACGGCCCTGCAGCAGGCGGCACTGGCCCCCCACAAGGAAACACTTCCCCCCCCGCCCACCCATGGCACCCACAAGAAGCAGCCTCCCTGCTCACAGTACTGCTTCAAATTCATGAGTCCTAGGGATGGGGACTATTGCTCAACAAGTAGAATTTAGGCAAGGAATTTAAGGATCACCCCCCAGATCTTTGTTCTCCCTGCTCTGCTGGCTTGGGCCTTTGGGCTGCTTCCTTTGCGGCATGCAACCCCAGCACTCAAGCTCCAGAGTGACCCTGACCTATGCTAGGCTGACCTCCAACCTCTGTGCTCCACCCCTGCAGGTGCTCAGGAAGGGAAGGACCTCTGAGCACCCAGGTAGCACTCCTTGGCAAGTACTGACAAGGGTGTTTAAAAAAACACACATTTTTCTGTGTCACCTATAGATCATGATTAGACACCAAAATCTATTGAAGTTCCAAGGTCTCTCTTCAGGCCTGTAACACCACTGCAGACAGAAGCCCCTGGATCCCAGGACTGTGGGACGCACGTTTACAGAGACACAGATGCTAATTAAGTTTAAAGACATTCCTTTGTAATAAATGTTCGGTTGTGTTCTGGAAGCGTATCGAAGAGATCTAGTCCCTACCTTTGGGGTGCTTCTCAGGGCCGCTTGTTCTGCCACACACGTCACACCTCCCAGCACCAGCAGCAGCCGCCCCACAGCCCCATCCTCCCACTCTGGGCCAGGCCCGGGGATGCCCACAGGCTGAGCTGAGAGGCCTGGTGGCCCCCTCTGTTAGCGGGGGATGGGAGGGGCTCTCCCCACAATCTTGTGGCCGTCAGGATGTGCACATCCGGCTGGAGCCCGAGGGCCTGGCTAGGAATGGACCTATAGGATCAGCACAGACACCTCCACTGAGAAGCCGAGGCAAGAGACAGCCCCCAGGGGCTCATGTTGGAGACTGGGGTCCCCAGACTGGGCCCGAGGATGCAGATGTGTTTGCTCCTAAGAGCCTCAGGGGACTAGAGGGAGATTAGGGGACCCAGACCTCTGCCCCCTTCCCCCTACCCTCCTCCTCTCCCCTCTCCCATCCACCCCTGCCACCTGCCCCAGCCTCCTTAGAGCCATCTGCCTGGCAGGGCCAGTCCGTGGGCCCTCAGGGGCACGTCTCTGGCCACACAGGCAGAATGAAAGCAACAGGGCCTCCAGGCTGCACCCCAGGCAGCACCTGTCACCTGCAGGGCCACCAGCTCCCAGATGAGGGAGACGCACTCTGAGACAGAGCAGTAGGGCCCGGGAGCGGCAGAGGGGTCAGTCCCGTTCTGCGAGGCCACCAGTGCCCTGGCCTTCTACCACCAGGAGACCCAGGCCCACCTGCCCTCCCCGGCCTCCCTGACCTCCCGCAGAGGCTCACCTGCCCGCAACCCCCAAGACACACTTGTTCAGTCAAGGATGGCCAGTTGGCGGGCTCCCAAAGAGGCCATCTGTGTGGCCAAGGCTGACAGTGGCACCACTGCTCATGGCCATTGCTCCAGCAGCTGTCCCATCGGTGGCCCAAGTGTGGAGTTTCTTGCAGTGCCATGAGTGCAGCCAGAGTCCCTGGCCCCTCCATCCTCTTAGGACTACCAGCAGGAGTGACCCTTGATGGCTCGATCCTCCACCTCCACGGGTCCAAGCAGATTCAGGACAGTGCGGCAGTCCCGGCTTGGCGAGGTGGCCACCAGCTCTGAACCCACTGGTGCAGCCCAGCCATCCCACACACAGCCCCAAGCCAGCGCTGCCCTTCACCCAGGGAGCCCAGGTCCCACTCTGGGGAGGTGTGTGCAGTGGTCCAGAGAGGTGGGGCTCCTGCTCCTTGGGGCTCCGGCTGCTGACACACACGTAGGAGGCACATGGGTTCAGCTCCTTCTCTAGCACCTCCGTTAGGGCCCCTTCCCCTGAGGCGCAGCCCCCTGGAGGGCTTGCAGGGCCAATCTCTTTGACACCCAGGCCCTCCCAGCCTGGAGGCAGTGTTGGGGCACAGCAGGCTGGAGGGCCGCAGTGGGGGACAAGGAACTTGCCAGAGTCTCCTGAACAACTTGGGCATTGCTTTCCAGCTCAAGGCACAAGGAGCTCTGGGGCTGACCTGTCCCGCAGCAATGTACACAGGACGTGCCATGCTGCCACAGGACCTCATGGTCTAGGCGCCCGGAGCCTCACAGGGATCCACGGAGGTGAGGTAGGGGAGACTGAGCAGTGGGCCAGGCTGGGTCATGGAGGGCCTTGCAGGGGAGATGCAGGCCTTGGTGGTTGTTCTGAAAGGGGGGCGGGGGAGTTTGCATCAGAGGAGTGAGGCCTGTGGTTGTGCTGCAGGTGGGGGACTGGACAGCAGGGCCAGGACATCAGTGGGGGATCAGGGTGGCTGTGGTGGGGGTTGGGACTGTGATGGGTTGCGGCACCGGGATGGAGTCCAGGCCATGATGGGAGTGTGGGACCGTGTTGACCACCAGCCACAGGAGGCCTCAGTGCAGCGCTGTACAGTAGCAGGGCTAAGGAAGGGGAGTGGGGGCTTCCAGGAATTACGGTGACCCTGTGCAGGCCTGGAGGGGTGTGACGGCGGCAGGGAGGAAGCAGGGGACTCAGGCAGCCAGGAGGCAGATGGGACTGTCTGTCCTCAGGGAAGCACTCTCTGGAGAAGGGGGCGGGACTGACCAAGGGACCTACAGTGTCTTGTCTCTTCTCAGGGACACGCCCCCACCCTCCACCCCCAAGTATGGGCAGACGCTTCACCAACTGAGCCCCCCAGGCACCTCAAGATAACCTTTGTTTAAACCGAAAACCCGGTTTATGGCTCGCCAAGGATACTTTGTAAATGAGTGGCCTAAAGGAAAACTATCTCATCCTTAACATAGGGATCAATGTTGCTACTTCCTGCATTCCTTGACCTTAAAACTCATGATTCCTGCCTATATGTTAAGCTATAATCTTTTTGAACTTTTATAAGAATGTACCTCTGACCTGTTGATTTGTGTTTCCTTATTTAAAAAGGTATATAAACTTCATAAAAACAGTTCATTCTCTGGAGCCCTTTCTTCCCTCTGAAGATCGTGTTTCCTGGGCAGCTGTTCTAATCTGGGCTTGAGTAAAACTATTTTCTTCTTATATTAATGTTCTTTCTGGTCAGTTTGCATTGTCACGGGCTGGTCTGCAGTCCACAAACTGTGCTGGGCAGACGAGCTCCCCCTGCTGGCCGCCTGACACGCTAACCAAGGAGGTTCCTACTTATTTCCACACCCGTCTCCCCTCCAATTTTTACTCCCTAGCTGCCCCCTTCTCTGCCCCGCCGCAGCCTCTGGAAGCCTGCCTGCCACTGTCTGTTGGCCTCTGCCCAGGAGCCCAGTGAGCCTGTGCAGGATGGCCCTTGGTCCAGCAGTGAAGAATGTGGTCCTTGCCCCCAGCAGTAGGAGTGCAAATTCAGGGGGCGTGGTTACCAGCCTGTTTCTTCTCTGCCTCAATGGTCTCGCTTGTAGCCTGAGGACTCTCAGATCCAAGGTCACACCTAACACTAGGACATAGATGAAGGAAAGACATTAGAGTTCAAAGCCCATAGCCAAGAAAGAAATCTTGAGATGTCTTTGGTGCGAAAAGGTGGTTTTATTAAAGCTTGGGAACAGGACCCGTGGGCGGGAAGAGCGGCTCCGGGGTCCTGAGGAGGGGCCCATTGTATACAGTAAAGTTGGGAGGGGATTAGGGAGAGCGTAAGCCTCCCAGGTATTTTGTCGATGAGGTTTCCAGGATCCCGAGGGAGCTAACTATTGCTGGGAAAGGTCATTTATTACTGTTTAGTAAAAACTCAGTCATGAGACCCTCCAGATGTAATCGGTGGGTCGTATGCTTGGGAGTGATGGCCAACATGTATCTTGGGGGTAGTGATAAAGGAAGTTTCCAAAGGAATTTCTATAGTTAAAGTAGACTCACAGGATCCTGGGGGTCAGGCTAAGATTGCCTGTGCCCTTAGGAAGGTGTCTACATGGAGGCAGCCGAGCTACCAGGGGAAGGTCACTCTGCCCGTTTCAAGGACTTGTCAGTGGGCTGTAGGTAGTGAGGAAATTTAACAATTTTTCTTCTGCCTTTGTTTCCTACATCAGACATGACCACAGGTGGAGACTCACATGCTTGTTTAGATATTTAAAGCTCACATCTGTGCCTTTGAAGCCTGGTCTTGGTGCTCGCCCGAGGCACCCCACCCCCACCCCAACTCCCCCCTGGGGCCCTAGATCACAGAGCTGAGGAGCTGCCCTCTTCCTGGTCCAGACCTGGGAGTCTGAGCCAAGGCGCCCTCTGTGGGACATGGCCAGGACTCCTGGGTGACTCCCAAGCCATGGACAATGGGGGGGGGGGGGGCTTCGTGGGTGCTCCTTTAGCCATCCCACAGGGTTTCGAGGAATCATCCAATAGCTAACATGAGCAGAGGACAGGGCAGGCCCATCCTGCCCATGCTCTCCCTTTGAGTGACTCTGAGAAACAGCCTGTGAGCTTGCTGGGAGGCCGTGTGTGTCCAGGCACTGCAGGCTCTTGTCCCTCTGTCTGTGACACTGAGGTCCATCCAAGAAGATGGCCAGCTGCTCACCATCTCCGGACTAAAATGCCAGCGCGGCTCTGCCTCAGACTTGGGGAAGTGTGGCGGGGTCTGGAGGGCCCTGTGACAGTGCTACCACAGTGCACTGGATGGGAAAAGCTGAGAGGGAGAGGTGGCCACCCACAATATGCAGCGGGGTTCTGTGGATAAAACAGCCACCTCTGCGGAGGCTGCAGCCGAAGACCAGGAAGATGGCTTACTGATACAAGCACCAGCCCTGAGAGCAGGGAAGGGGTCGGGGGTCCCGGAAAACTTGGTGGCCTTCACAATTTGCCTGAGGTGGGCCTGGCTGAAGAGGGGGGCGGGTTTGACCTGTGACCTCTGTTCAGGGCAGCCTGGGGCACTTCCCTGGTAAGGTTGGGACTGTGTCCCCACAGAAGGCTAGGGGAGGTGGGCTGGAAGAGAGCGGCCCATTCGTGCCCTCGGGGTCATGGTGGACCTCAGGTCCCCATTGGACACCCTCAGGGCTCCCTCACTCCTGCGGGAACCATTGAAATATGTGTGCTCTGGGGCACTGGGTCCGGTCAAGGTGGGGCGGGGGAAAGGGTTCCCCCAGAAACAAGGGTGGAGACGGGCTGCCCTCGGAGGACAAGCCTCACCCGGAGCTGGATCCTGGGGTGAAAGGGGGAAGCGGCCGGGCCGCGGGGCAGGCCTCCCACAGCTGCGCACACGCTCGCACCAGGAAGGCTGAGGGTGACGATGACCCACTCTGACAGCGTTTCCCCAGCTTTTTCACTGAAATTTAGCTGGTTGAAACTGCCAGTCTCCTGACTGGAGCAAACGCACCCATCAGTCCACACCCATGTTCCTGCCTGCGGCCTTGAGGGCCGGGCACCCCCAGATACCGTCCTTGGGCCCGGGACTGCAGGAAGGGACAGGGCGCCCAGCGTGCACACTGCTGTCCCCAGAATTCCAGTTCTGTCCAGTCTCCGCTCGAGCCATCGCAGAGTCCCTTCACCACAGCAGTGAGTCCAAATGAGAGATGACCAGACATGCTTTACGTGGGGACCGCGTATCACAGGTTCTGGGTCAGTGGGAGAGACTGCGAAACAGCAGTGAGAGCAGGCTCTTGTGTCGTCTGGAAATCACCGAAGGTGGAAACTATTCACTAAGATTCATGCGTGTAGAACGCACATTTATAAAACACCACCCTGGAATTATCATCTTATCACGTCTCTGGGACATCGTACAAACACTTAATAACAGCAATAAAACCGAAAAAGAAAAAAATTGGATTTATTTTAGAAGATAAAAATCTGGCTGTGTTTCTGGGTTGATTATGTGGGTTAGCAACAACGAAATACTCACTCCCCACAGACAGAATGACGCCCTAGCCCTCGTAACTGTCACTTGTGGCTTGAGGACATCATCCAAAAATTATAAGCTACGAGGTTCCTGTGGGAAACGTAAGGGTCACTTAATAGCAGCAACACCGAAGGCAAAAATCAAGATGGTTTCAGTAGAAAGGAAGTGGTCTGGCCACGGTCCTGCGTCTTCAGCAGTGGGCTCAGGGGAAGGTGGGGCCCCTCAGAGAGACTCACTTTGGGGGCTCGTGGGCACAGGAGCCCCGTGCACTGATTCCAGAACCGACTGATGCAGGGTCAGCAGCAGCTGGAGGTAGACGGGGTGGGGAGGGGTCTGAGAATGCAAGGGGGGTTAGCACTGACACGAACGTCTGGTGAGTACTGCAGTGTTGATGTGACCTGCTTGTGTCTGCTGCCCTGAGCGTGCGGTGGGGACAGACGCCGTGTGGAACGGGGGAACTTTTCTCCTACCTAATACTGGAAAATCAGAAGGCATGTGGATGCCCCTTTGTGCCAACCCTGATTGTGTGTGCTCGGTGGGGGCCAGTAAGATGGCCCAAGCCCACGGAGGTCATTCCTTTGAAAGCATATAGGACATCTGATGGGCCAAAAGGGGATGACTGCTGTCATCGATGCCCCCTTAGAAGCTGGAGTGCAGAAGGACAGATTCTCCGGGTCAGCCCTGGGTGGAGGACGACAGACTACAGCCAAGGCCAGTGAGCGCCTTCCAGTGGCGACCGCCGGGATACCGGACCAGAAAATTTCTATTTGAGAGACCTTTAGGCTACTGGGTTGTGACCGAGATGGCGAATGACGGAAGGACAGAATCTTGGAAGGACAGAATCTTGAAACCCGAAATGCCCGTAACATCCTGCGTGACGCCCCAGAAACACTGCAGTGGGAGCCCAGTGACCAGAGGAGTCCACCAGGTGGACATTCAACGTGCATATCTGGACAGGTGCGTGCTACTGTGGGAACGCTAACAGGTATGCGTATGTGCGAGCAGGGAGCCCCTGAGGAGCAGTGAGCAGGAGCGCCTGCTGCGCGCACAGGCCCCATGATGGGCTCTTGGCCAGAAAAGGGCTGCCCGGTGTGCAGATGGCAGATCCAAGGCGATCAGGCTACATCTGGGGCCACCACTCTGACCAAAGAAGGGAAAATTGAGTCAGTCCATGAATGGAATTGCACACTGTTGGCCTCTCTATTTGGGTTTTTACTGACTCATGGGTGGTGGCCAGTGGCCTGGCCATACGGTCAGGCAGGTGGACGATGGAAAACCAGTCTGTTAAAGAAACGGCTGCGTGCAAACGTCTATGGTGTTTACGGGCCACATCCAAGTAGGACGTGTTGGCGCCCATCGAAGAGCTCCCTTCCAGGGTCCAAAGGTGATTGGAACTGCAAATGCGAATCTCAGCGCACTTGCGTGACCCGGTCCCAGGCCAGTGAGCTGAGGGGATGTGGGAGCTTTGCCACCTCTCGGAGAGGGGCAGAGGCTGGACTTCCTCCCTTCGCACCCTTGAGCCTCACAACATCCCCACAACGTCTGTCAACGAGGCAGCCCCAAGACCGCAGACAGCTGCAGGGTTCCCTGAGGGGGGCACTGCAGGCACAGAGCTGACAAGCAGATCGGTGGTGGCTTACAGGGGGTCCTGCCCGGGATAGGCCCTGACCCTGGACTGGGCTCTGCTTACCGGGGGCTGGGTGGTCAGGGCGCAGTAAGATAACAGGAAAGCAGGTTCTACACCGATGTGCGCTGCCAAGTTCATCTTTTCAAACCGAAGAACGTACTTCTCAGAGTAATGGTCTGATAGAAGATTGGAACAGGCGGGTGAAACATCAGTTGTCTGAAATGTGGGGAGACCCAGCCATGGAGGGCCAGTGTGCGCTCACACTCAACGTGAGGGCCTGCCCCTCTGGACAAGGAAAGGTCTCTGGCGGGGGACGTGGCCTGCACTCAGCACCAGTGGCTAGCTCTGGGGAGGCCCAGCCACTGTGACCCTCAGGTGCTAACATGTGCCCAGGCCAGAGCTGCCTGCCTGGCTGTCCACCGGGGCAGGCCTGGGGCCGGTGCCACTGTGCCCTGCAGGGTCCAGCCCAGAGCTGCCTACAAAGTCCTAGGGCTTCCCCAGCAGCTTCAGGGCCTGCGTGAAAGCTGCAGCCCCCACAGGGTTGGTGGGCAAGATGCCAGCTCTGGGGGCTGGGCTGGGACCATACTCCCAGTTTGGGCCAGGAGGCGCTGAGGGCCATCTGGGCTTTGGTTCGTCCCCTCAAGGATGCTCAGGAGCCCTCTGGGCCTCTCTTTAGCTGCTGGGGACCAGCTTCCAATAGAGAGAGGCAGTCTGCCCGTCCCTCAACAGCCCAGCCTGGGCCCCGGGGAAGGGGTGGATCAGGTCCTGCACCTCCTAAATGATGACCAGGCTGGGGACAAGATTTTGTCGGAATTCAGATGCTGTGTCCTCCTGCGAGGCTCCAGGCTGCTCTGCAGCTTCTCGTCTCTCCTACAAGGCCCACCATGCATGCTCCCAGAGGCCTGACGTCTCTATGCAGAGAAACTTAGGTGCTTTATATCTGCAGCCACCTGGGAGGGAGAACTGGTACCCGATACGGCCTGTGTTCCTCCCGCTGTGAGCGATCTCGAAACTGCAGCCCTGTGTCCAAGTCCACCCATGTACCTTTTTCTGTGAACCCTCTGTTCATGTTTTGCTTTTTTAATTTTCTTTCTGTTTTTGAAAATATATTTTTAAAGATTTTATTTATTTATTTGACAGAGAGACAGAGATCACAAGTAGGCAGGTGGGGGAGGGAGAAGCAGGCTCCCCACTGAGCAGAGAGCCCAATGTGGGGCTCAATCCCAGGACCCTGAGATCATGACCTGAGCCGAAGGCAGAGGCTTAACCCATTGAGCCAGGCACTCCTTTGAAAATATATTTTAGAGTTCTTTGTACGTTAATTTTTGCGCTTTGTCTGTGACAAAGGTTGCAAACTATTTTTTCCTGGTTTGCCATTTGTCATTTGACTTTGTTAGACGTGGTGCCCTATGCCAGTCTCCTTTTTATTAGGGTATCATTAGAGGAATCGATGCTTTTCATTGCTTCTGGATTTTCTGTCCTGGTTGGAAAGATCTCCCCTACTCCCAAGTTTAGAAAGAACTTTATCCTGTTTTCAAGTTTTCACAGGTAGGTCTCTGATGGATTTCCAGTCCCTTCTGGGATTTTATGCCGATGCAGTGTACAGATCCCATCCTGTCCCCTGGTCCCAGCACTGCTCACCGAGATGTCTGCCTGCTGGTCAGTGATGCGAGGGGCTACCGGTCACACACTAAGTGTGCTCTGTCCTTGGGCCTGGCTGTGGACATCCGTTTCTGTCCACCGGCCAATAGCACCTGTCCCTCCTGGGGAGGGTTTGGGGTGTGTTTGCTGACCCCACATGGCCAGGCCCGCCTCCCACGTGTGTCCTATGCAGGGCTTTCTTAGCTGTTCTGGCCTGCTTATTTTTCTCGTGGTAATCTGAAACGTGCAAATGTGCAGTCATTGCAATAAAGTGTATCAGCAAAGTATTAAAATTCTTGGAGTTCAGGATCTTCATTTTGGAAAGCATTGTAAAGCGAACTCCACAAGCTTGGATGCATACATTAAATTTAAGGAACACTGCATTTGATGGAAAAGAACTGGTGTTTAGCATAAAAACAACTTTGGCTTTATCATTTATTATATTTTTTTCCATTATTGCTTTCCTGGGAATACAGATATTAATTTTTTATTAACATACAATGTATTATTTGTTTCAGGGGTATAGGTCTGTGATTCATCAGTCTTACACAATTCACAGTATTACTATTATATGTTTATAATTCTATATTATATAACTTTATGCTAATAACATTATTATTATTGTATTATTAACATGTATATATTAACTTGGGGAGAATGGACATCTTTTTTTTGAATTTTTAATAGTTTACACATAAGTTTTTTTAATTAAATTTATTTTTTTTAATTTAAACATATAATGTAACCCCACCACCCTCTCCCAACCACCCTCCCCCCCCACCCCCCTCAGCTTGTTTTATGACATTAAGAATCTCTTTTGGTTTGTCTTCCTCCCAATCCCATCTTTTCAGTTTCATTTATTCTTTTCCTACTCCCTTAGCCCCCACCCCCATTGCATCTCCACTTCCTCATATCAAAGGAGCCCGATGTGGGACTTGATCCCAGGACACTGGGATCATGACCTGAGCCGAAGGCAGCAGCTTAACCAACTGAGCCACCCAGGCGTCCCAAGAATGGACATCTTTAGGATGTTGGGATATCCTGGATATCTCGGATATCTTAGAACGAAGAACGACCCTCCCTATTTTCAAGTCTTTCAGGAATTTTTTAAAATTTTCTTTGGACCCAGGCTTTGTGCCTTCCCTATTAAATGGATTTCTAAGCACTTTATAGCTTTGCTGTCATTGTTACTTTTCTGCTCATTGCTGGCTGTGTGAAGCCTACTGGACATCTTTCTCCTGTTAGTGTTGGCTTCTGCTACATTAACAAGCTATCTCTTACAGCCCGTGTCAGATTTTGCCTCATCTGTTTCCTGTGTCACTGTTGTGTTATGTGCAAACAGGAATGCGACTCCTTTCATTGTTCCCTCTCATCCGGGTGCATCAGCTCGTGTCCCAGGTGCCACCCTCGATGGGATGTGGATGCCTGTCAGTGTTTCTGACTCAGCCAGAACATCCGTGGTCTGTTCCCACCGAGGGAGGTGTCATGTCGTGCGTACATGCTGTGTGTGACTAAGACATGATCTGTCACCTCCTTTTTGGACAGAGAATGGACGTTGTCTTTTCCCAGATGCCTTTTAAGTGTCAGTGGAGATAATTGTATGATTTCATTCCTTAGTTGATTGATCGGGTGAATTATATTAAAGAATGAACAGCCCAATATTGAACCACTCTTGCATCCTTCCTGTTAAACTTTTTTTTTCCAGTAATTTTTAAGTTGTCAGTTCATCAAAGGTTCATATTAAAAATTGTGTTCTTGGGGTGCCTGGGTGGCTCAGTGGGTTAAAGCCTCTGCCTTCGGCTCAGATCGTGATCCCAGGGTCCTGGGATCGAGCCCCATGTCGGGCTCTCTGCTCAGTGGGGAGCCTGCTTCCCCCCCTCTCTCTGCCTGCCTCTCTGCCTACTTGTGATCTCTGTCTGTCAAATAAATAAATAAAATCTTTAAAAAAGATTGTGTTCTTTTCCATCAAATGCAGTGTTCCTTACATTTAATGTATGCATCCAAGCTTGTACATAACGTATGCATCCATTGCTTTACAATGCTTTCCAAAATAAAGATCCTGAACTCCAAGAATTTTAATACTTTGCTGATATACTTTATTGCAGTGTCTGCACATACGCTTGTCTTGTACTAATTTACTGGTTGAATTTGCTGAGGGAGCACCAGAAGCTTCTGACCTGGAAGTATTTGTGCCGAGACCACAAGGATGTTCTATGGGGATGGAAGTGCCATTGGTCTCTGGTCTCGGGTACCCTGAGGAGCCTCTCCTCCTTCCTGTGGCTGCGACCTTTGCTGTGCCCCCCCCAGACCCCTATCCCACACAGACTCCCTTGGAAGGGAGCTGGTTGGTCCCCATCCCAGCACCACCCTGTGTGCTCATGGTCCTTCTTCTAGAAGCCTCCATGCAGCCCCATCAGGCCCTGCAGAAGCTACACTGGGCTGGCTGTCAGGATCAGACCGGGGGCCTACTGACCCCTCCCAGGATGGCCACTCAGAAGAGGGTCGGGGAGGCGGGGCCCAGATGGATGGGTGGGTGGGGAGAGGATTTAAAGGGGATGAAGGTGCAGCCATAGGAAGTGGGGTGGGGTTCTTTCTCTCCCATCCCCTGGGAAGCTGGTGAAGGAAGACATGGCCTCCTCATGAGGGAAAAGCTCACCAAGGATCTCCCTGTTTTCTGTCTCTCGCCCTTCTTGGCCTGAGGTGAGGGCGAAGCCTTGGGCTGGAGCCCCTGCCAGCCTCACTTTCGGAATGGGGCTCCAGGAACCCCTAGCTGAGGAGAACGTTCTCCTTTTGGGGTGGAGATTTCCAGGTTAGCTCTGGTCTTTGAGAGAGGAGAAGGCTCTTGTCAGCCTAGCAGGGAGCCCCCGTCATGGGCATGGCTCTGCCTGGCTTTGCGGAGCTGCGGCCGAGCTGCCTGGAGGGTGGAGTGCTAGTGGGTGCCCAGCCCACTCCCCTGCAGCCTCTGCAGGAGGAGGCTGCTCCAGCCTTCCCAGGCAGCAGGATCTGGGGCATGTCCAGGACAGCCAGCACCTTCAGTGCGAACTTCTCCCCTCGGGTCTTCCCAGGCCCCGGGGGATGCACCGTGGACCTCTTGCCTACCCTCCCGGGTCTTACATTTGGTTCTAATTTTCAAAAAAAAAGAGGCAAGAGACACCCTGTGGGACACAGAGGTGACTCAGTCCAGCTTCCTTTGTAGACTGGTCTCACCCCTGCTTGCTTTTCCAGAAGCCTTTGTCAGACCAGGGAGACAGGCAGGTTTCATGAATGGTTTATTGACAAACGGTTTCCAGGGAGGAGGGGGTGCGGATCTGGGCCCCCTCAGCTCAGAGGGTCCCCAGGGTCCCACCAGGGCCGCTGTCAACTGTGCTGGTTCAGCCGGAGCCCGGCAGCTGCCTCCCCACCTCCCGCGTCGTCTCCCGGCTTCTGCAGCCCCCTGCAGGCATCGGGGTGTCTCTCGGCCCCGGGGCCAGCTTCCCTCTAGGAGTCCGGTACTTATTCTTCTGACTATACAACAGGTTCCTCTGGAAAAGGCGAGGAAGGTGGCCATGGTGCAGCAGGACCGCCAGCACCATCCCTGCAAGAAACCGAGGGTCAGACCACCGGCCTGGGAGGCTCACGGGGGCCCCCCGCCAGACTGTCCATGTGACAGGGGATCCTGCAGATCAGGACCTCAGCCAGCCTGCATGTCTCTATCTGGGAGCCCTGGCCTGCTCTGGCTCTTCCCCAGCAGAGGGGAGGGCCCAACAGGAGCCCATGTCCTTCCAGACCACACTCTGGGGACCCGGGCCCAGCATTCCCTACACCAATGTCCTCAGCCATGTGCGTGGCCTGCTTGACCTCCTTCCTCCCAGGACTGCCTCCTGAGAGTGACCTGTCATCCATGGGGATGGCTGTTTTGGGGGTGTGGGCAAGAGTGGAGGTGAGGACCAAGGAGGGGAAAAGCAGGGGGGCTGAGGGCAGGGGCAGGGCCTGGCCCCTTGTTCCCAGGTTCTTCCCAGAACTTGCAGACAGAGAATCCTGGATTCCCGAATGGCCACCTGGGTCACAGGCAAGGTGTTGGCCATGGCAGGAGAGGGGAGCACACTTGAAGTTTCATGTGAACCCATTAAGGACACAAACTGTGGCGTGTGGGCCCCGAGAAGGTCAGGGGTGGCTTGGCCAGGACCGGGCTCCATGGATGCCCAGCCACCGTGGCTCCTGAGAATTGTCCCGGGCTCACACACGTCCATGCTTCACTCACCGCACCTCTCTTACCTTCAGTGGGACTCTGGGACCACCCCTGTACAGAGGAGGGACAGCCCAGGGAGGTGAGTGACAAGCTCAGGGTCCCCTGGTCACATGTGTCCATGGAGAGTCACAGCCCAAGGAGCCACCCCCACTTCCCACGCCTCATCACCGGTGGCCCAGCTTCTCCAAATGGACAGGGATTCAGTAAAAGGTGTCAGCCTACCAGCGAGAAAAGACCAACGCCACAGGGGAGGTCGAAAAGCAAGGGGACAACAAACACGTGAGTGGGACCCAGGGAGCAGAATTCCCAGCCGGCAACGCAGAAGGCTGGAAGGCAATCAGCTTTGTTCCACGGAACCCCCAAGTTCCAGTAGGGCACAGCCCAGGTCCCCTGGATGTGGACGTGACCCATGCTGACCTGCAGGGCATGCTGTACTGTGTGTGACAAGCTCAGTGAGTGGCTCGGAGCCCTGTTCCTATGGCAGTTCCCACCCCAACCCTGGAGGGAGGCAGAGAGAGGCTGTGGCCTCAGGGCAGCAGGAGCACCCCAAGAGGGGAGTCCCCTCCCCAGACAGGACAAAGTAAGCATGTGCACGGAGGGTGCTGCCCTCCCGGCCTCTTTCCCGCTTCCCTTGCAAGGCTTCCAAAGGGAACCCTCATGGCTTTGGACTTCACAACGGCAGTTATGGAGTCCAAGGCTCTACTGGGTTGAATGGTGTGCCTCCCCCGAATTCATATCCTTCCCCAAATCTCCAAATGTGACCTTATTTAAGACAGAATCTTGGGGCGCCTGGGTGGCTCAGTGGGTAAAAGCCTCTGCCTTCGGCTCGGGTAATTATCCCAGGGTCCTGGGATGGAGCTCCATGTTAGGCTCTCTACTCGGTGGGGAGCCTGCTTCCCCCTCTCTCTCTGCATTACTCTATGCCTACTTGTGATCTCTCTCTCTCTCTCTCTCTCTCTGTTAAATAAATAAATAAAATCTAAAAAAAAAAAAGCATATTTGTATCTGTAAACGGTTGAACTGATGAGGTCACACTGGAAAAGCATGGACCGAACCCCAGTGTGGTTGGCGTCCTACCATTAGGAGCCACAGAGACGGACTCACAGTGGATGCCACATGAGGACAGGCAGAGAGGGGAAAGGTGCAGCCACAGGACAGAGAACTGATGGCCACCGCCAGAGACCGGGAGGTCAGGGAGAGGCCCCGTTGGCCCTTAGAGCGAGCAGGATCCCACACCCGCGTGTCTGAGTGCTCACCTGAAGTGCGTGCCGAGTGCTTTGGGGCTACGGGTGCCAGGAGATAAATGCAGAGGCCACGGGCCCCCACATGCAGGAGAGCGACCCCCACCCCGACTTTAATCCATGACCTGACATGCCATCAAGCTGGGTCAGAGAGACACGTATTTCCGACACTGAGGTCTCCAAGATTGTGGCCAGGACCGCTTCTCAGGTCTCCCAGAGCTGTGCTCCACCACAGAGGAGTCACCCAGGACCAGAAACGGAAAACGCGCCCCAAGAGGGAGCTGTCCAGGAATTCCTGAGTCATCCCCGCCCCTCAGGCCACACGGACCCTGCTGTCAAATTCATGACTAAGCACAAGAGATGGGGACATCCCTAACCAGGGGGAACAAGCCTTGGGATCCCAGGAGGCCCCGGGCCCACAGAGCTGTGGGGGGTGGGCTGTGTGGGACACTCAGACCCCCTGTGTTCTCATCCAGTGGGCATAGAGACTTTTGCAGCGCCCCGGCAGGGAGGGTGGAGAGCAAATGCCTCCCACCCACAATGTAGAGATGCTGGGGCGAGTTAGGCCGCACTCGGGGGCCTCTGGGGTGATGTGCGGCCCAGGGGGAAACTACTATGTCTCAGACCTTGCTCAAGCGGACCATGAAGTTACCAATTGTAACCTCAGCCTTCTCATTACTCCAGGGACCGCTGACTGCCTGGGAGCCCCTGGGGAGGTCGGGGCTGTGCTCCCTGGGAGGGAAGTGGAGGAAACTTCCAGAGCTCCATGGACCCCACAGACCCATCCACTAAGTATGGAGAGTGAGCGGGGATCCCAGGGGCTAAGACCAGGTGCTGGCAGACCCCGGAGCCAGGGTGGCCTGGATGGGCTCCGGTAGCTCCAGCCACAGGTGCCCCAGCTCAGGGTCTGTGAGACGCCCCTGGGCACATCCATGAGGCTGCCTTCCCCGCCCCGCCCCCGTCCTCCCTGGTTCCAGCCCCTCATGACCACAACTAAACCAAGACGGGCCATTCGGCCCAACCCCTGATGTCCCTAATGGGAATTGAGAAGGATCCCCCATCTCCCTCACCTACATCAGGGATCCCAGAGCTGGCCATCCCTGAATGGACTCCCCACCCATGAGCCAGAACAGGCACGTCCACCGGGAATGCTTCGCGTGTCCTCCCCAAGCCACCATCCACAGATGGCCTTGCCTACTGCCCGCAGTGACCCTTACCTATCAGAGGACCCAGCCAGTACACCTGGGCATACTCCAGCAGGGTGGGACCCGAGCACTGGAAGGTGACTGAGGCAGCCAGGGCGGGGTTGAAGAAGGCAGATGTGAAAGGCCCAGCTGTGGAAGGAAACACAGACGTTCCTTGTGGAGCCCTGTCGGCAGCCGCCACTCCTTGGGATGGAGCCCTGTGCCTGGGACCTGGAGCTCAGCCCATCCTGACCCTTGTGCTGATGGGGACAGAGGTGGGAGGGCCGTCAGCCAAGGCCAGCTCCACAGGATCAGGGAGCAGCCAGAAGAGTCTTTCCACAAACGTCCACCACTCATCCCAACCACTCACCCCCGATCAACTCCCTTCTCCTACCACTTTCCCCACCATCTGCCTGCGGGAGGTTGTCCTTGAGAGAAAGGGGGACAGATACAGAGATGGAGAGAGGGAGACAGATATGGTGAGATGGGGAGACAGACAAGGGCACAGATGGAGCAACAACAGTGAAGGGCTGAGCCCAGAGAGGAAACAAGAGAAGGGAGGAGGGATAGGGAGGACGAGGAGACATGGAGAGAGCACGAGCGTCCCTTCGCCCTGGACCAGGTAGACCACTGCCAAGGAGCAGTGGCCTCATGTGGGCCTTGTAGGGCCTGAAGCTGGCGGTGGAGACCAGGCTCTGGGGGCGGTGTCCTGGATGGCTGCAGGGCTGAAGTAGGAGCTCCCCACGTCTCCCCAGGGCTGGAGCCCGGGCAGTCTGGACACAGAGCCTTGCTGGCAAGTCTCTGCTCACCTGTGCCTCAGTTTCCTCCCCTGTACGTGGGCTCTAGTGGCACCTTCCTGGGCACACAGTGTCTGTCCTGTGCCAGACCGTGGACAGTGTCTCAGGAAGTCAGCCCTCAGTGCTGGTTCCTTCCCTTCTGGGCCTAGCCTGCCCAAATGCACATGTGGGCTTCCAGTTGTAGCCCTAGGCCTGAGCAAGCATGAGGCACCCGCTGAGTGACCTGTAGCCTGTCCCACAGCACGCCCTTCCCAGGGAGCCCACTCCCAGCCTCCTGTCCCTCCCAGCACACCAGTCCTCTGGGGTGGAGGGGGTGTCCATGCCTGGAGAGCCCTCCTAGTGGAGCAGATCCCACAGACAGAAAGATGGTGGAGTCCCCTGGGGATTTAACAATAGCCCCAACCTGGCACCTTAAGTTCTAGCCCAGCTCTGTCTCCATGTCCAGGGATAGCTGTGATATGAGGTCAGCAGCCTGGACATCCTGCAGCTGAACTCAGCTCTCCACTTCTCCAGCGAGGTGGGACGGACAGGTGGTGTCCGTGGTGGCTGAATGACCCCTGGAGAGCTTGGTCCAGAGGCCCAGGACCCAGGCATAGGCATGGAGAATGAGAGGATCGGAGGATGGGAAGATGGGAGGATGGGGGATGGGAGGAGGATAGGGGGGTGGGAGGATAGGGAGATGGGAAGAGGATGGGAGGATGGAAGGAAGATGGGAAGATGGGAGGATAGGGGGATGGGAGGAAGGGAAGATGGGAGGATGGAAGGATGGGAAGAGGATGGGGGATGGGAGGAGGATGGGAGGATGGGGGAGGATGGGAGGATGGGGGACGGGAGGATGGGGATGATGGGAGGAGGATGGGAGGATGAATGGAGGATGAAAGGATAGGGGAAGGATGGAAGAGGATGGGAGGAAGATGGGAGGATGGGAAGATGGGAGAAGGCTGGGAAGAGGACGGGTATGATGGGAGGATGGATAGGGGATGGGAGAATGGGGGGATGATGGGAGGATGCCCACTGCACCTCCTCTCTTGAGACATTTGGAGCCACGTGGGAAGGGATGGAGAGGGGAGGAAGAAATAGCAGGAACTGGGTCTCTTGGAAAGGGCGGCAGAGGACTCCAGAGCTTCCAGACCAGAGCATGGGCTGGGCCTTAAAGAAATGTCATGGGCAACCCGCCTGCCCCGACGCAGACCTCCTGACATGGATAGGAACAGTTCAGAGCATGGAGCAGCCCAGCTGGGAAGGAAGGCGCTGACCAGGGCCGAGGGTCTCACCCCAGTGCACTGTGTCCAGTCCCACTGACCCCCATTCTGCCACCACCAAGTTCCCAGGAGAGGGCTGTCCAAAATCCCTGGGGGCCAGTGTCCCCCTCAGCTGCCGCCTCTGTCCTGGGTATCCACATGGGTGCAGAGGCTCCGACATGTCCCGGGGACCGCAGCCAGGTCTCACCTGTGTAGGCCATGAAGGTGACCAGAAGGGCTGTGAGGGGCACCCTGTAGACAGGCAGACTGTTCTGGAAGCGGAGGAGGCTCAGATGGAAGAAGAAGGCACAGGCACCTTCCACCAGCGTGCCGTGGGGCACGGACGTGCGCAGTGCTGAGCTGCAGTGCGCATCCATGAGGCTCTGGAGGACATGCAGGTCGCTGAGCTCCAAGGCCCAGTAGCGCCGGGTCAGCACGCGGGCCGCCTGCATGCCCAGCCCCTGGGCCACCAGCGCCAGCAGCGTGCAGGGCACAGAGGCCTCGTCCAGGAGCAGCTCCTGCAGGGACACGGTGGGGTTGGCCGCCGCCCCATCACAGGTTGCTCCATGCGTCAGCAGGAGCAGGAAGAGCAGCGTCAGCAGCAGGTCGGGGCCGAAGCCCCCCACCCAGGGGCCCAGCTCCACCAACACCCGCATCTCCAAGCAGCAGGCCCCCAGCTGGGCAGCGCCCACCGCCTCACGGGCAAAGCTGGCATAGGTGCCCGCCGGGAGCAGGGCCTTGGACAGCCTCCTGGCTGCCTGGCAGAGGGCGAAGGTGGCGAAGAAGAAGGAGAGGGACACGTTCAGACCGGCCATTGGCCTGGGGGCTCCCTGAGGAGCAGGGCTGAGCGAGACGCTTGAGCTGACGTGTCAGGGCCCGGCCCAGCCCCAGCCCCAAGGACGGGGCAGCTGTGGGAGACGCCACCTGGGTGGACAGCCCTGCGAACGCCACACCTGTGCCCCCACCTCCCACTGCACCTGCTGCCGGCCTGGGAGCCAAACCGGAAACTTCCACAGTGGACGCCCCATGGCCAGGCGTCCTCCCTGGGGCAAGAGACACACCAGGCTCCTGCCCGCCCAGCTGCAGGGTCTGGATATGGGCCAGAGCTTCAAAGCCACCACTGGAGCTCCTTGACTCAGCCCCTGGGGCTCTCAGCTCCTGGGACGCAGCTGGGCAGCTGTCTGCTGGGCTGGGCCTTCCCATGCGAGGGAGAGAGCCCTGGGTGCTCCGGCCGGGCTGCTGGGGACACTTCAGGGAGCTGAACCTGCGGAAGCGGCCCCACTACACCACACATGTTAGTTTTTCTGACTGGCAATATAGACAAATAAAAATGCATCTCTAAGAAAGCCTGGCTGGCGAGCAGCCCAAGTGTCTCCTGACAGACGCACAAGTGCAATGACCTTGGAAGAGAAGACCCATTCCCTCCATGAGCAGTGATTCCCTGTGCACAGCTCTCCTGGGGACACCCTGCAGGTCATGGCTCTTGAGGGCAGAGACACTGTCAGAGACTGTCCCCAACGCTGGCCGGGCTTCAGGGACACAAGCCTAGGGGTTGTGGTCTCAGGGCCTGGAGGTCTATGGCACACCACAGTGACCGCAGTTGGCCACTGAGCCCCTCAGGGAAGAGCAGACATCAAGCAGCTACACTGGGTCGTCAAGGGCGGCCAAGCCCTGGTGGAGGGGTCATATGGGCCCAGGGAAAGGGCTGAGGACAGCACAGAGGCCACTCCGAGCAGGGGTGTGGGGGTGTGGGGGGGGACTTGCAAGGAGAAGGGGCTGCCAGGCTGGGGAGGGCCCTGTGCCCTGAGCCCCATCCCCCAGGACTGGGAGGGGAGAGGGAAAGAGGTTGGGGGGGGGGGGGCACGGCCAGGGGGGGGGGGGGAAGGGAGTGAAATAGGGGGGAGGGGAGGGGAGAGAGCTGCTGGTGAAATCCCAAGTTGAGGCCCACTGGATGCAGCACCGCCATGGGCCACAGGGGGCCAGCCTGAGGAAGTGGGCGCAGTGAGGTGCAGAGACCAGCTGTGGGGGATGGGTGCCTCATCCCTCTCCCCTGTGTCCCAATGCCTGAGGCCTGCAGTTGGCCAGGTAGAGCCATGGACGTGGATTCTGAACACAGTGGCTGCGCTCTGCACGGCAAAGACCCACTGCCTAGACACCACCAGGGGTACAGGAGATACCTCTGCCTACCCTCCTACCTGTGCCACCGGGAGGACCCTCATGGCCGGCAGCAGACCCTGACTTCTGCCCTGTACCCCTTCCCCATCTTGTTGTCCCCCCTGCCCCTCAGGAGAAGGTGGGACCCCCCATCAAATCCCCTGCCTTTCCTTTCAAGGAGTCAGCTGAGCACAGCTGCTGGAGAAGGTGCAGAGTAGGACGTCACCAAGAGGACCTGAGAGCACCTGACGCCCGAGAGGGCCTGAGAGCTGGGGGACTGTGGCAAAAGTACCGGCCATGCCCTAGTGGTCCTATCACCTGCAGCCTTGTGGGATGGCCCAGCAGGCCCCAATGATCTGAGCAGTGCTCCAGCTCTGGACCCCAGGCCTCTAGGAGCAGGCTGGGCGCATTTACAAGGAAGCCTAAGGGGAGCACTGTCTTTTCCAGGAGAACCATCTTTTACCTCCCCTGTCCCTCTGCCTCCCTGATTGTCCCTTGGTTTGTACTGTTCCAGCCCCAAGGCTCTCCCTCCCCTTTATGCAGGTGAGAGACTGAGGTCCAGAGGGTCTGAAGCATGATCTCAAGGTCCAGAACATTCCCAGAGGTGGGAAGGTGTCTGGGCCCTGGGGGACAAGGGTGAGTTTAACCCCAAGAGGAAATCTGCCTGCTGCTCCCTCTGGAAGGCAGACAACCATCCAGACTCCAGCCCGGTGGCGGGGGGGCGGGGTGCGTGGGTAAGGGGGTGGGAGATCCATCCCATCCTCCTCCACGACCTTGGCCCTCTCAGAGGTAGAGGCAAGCCATGGAGACCTGCAGTCTGGGAGCAGAGAAGCCGGGGCTCCCTCAGAGAGCACACAGTCACCTCCTTCCACCCCCCAGCAGGTGGGGCCCAGCTCCGTGAGAACACAGGGATGTGGTTTCAGACACAACAACTGTGTCTCCGCGAACAAGCGAGCTTCCCAGCTAGAGCGCGGCAGTGCCTCATGCTGGGTGATCTAGGGAACTGATTTCGTAATTGCGCGTACTTTGTAACTTTCAGCTAAAACTTAAAGCCGGCCCTAGGAGCGCCCTTCCGCGCCGTGCGACAGAGGGACAGAGCCAGGAAACCGAGACCATTGAGGAGAGGGACCGTCCACACCCAGGCCTACTGTTGAGACCACCGCTGGCCGGGGTGCCCTCTCCTTGGATGTCATCACCACGTTCTTGCGGGCCATCGCTCGCCACGGTCACGCTGCTGAGTCTGGCAGCCTCGTGTGGGCCTATGGGCCGCGCTCGTTCCTTCTAACCGCTGAATGGTGGAGGTCCGTTTTGTGGAGAAACCGTAGCTCGTCCATCCACTTTCCTGGTGATCAACTTCAGGTGTTCTTGGTTTTTGACTACCATGAAGCAAGTTGTTGCGAGCACTTCACAGACACACAGCCAGAGTGCTCAGGCCAAGGACAGGAGATGGCTTAGCTTCCTAAGGTGGCAGTGGCCCAGGAGCCTGGGGTGCAAGGGGGGGGGGGGGGGAAACGCACAGTATCTTTAGCAGTCGGGCCATGAAGCCCAAAGCACAGCTCCCGCCCACTGCTCATTTCTCCCTGTGGCCCCCGGCTGCATCTCCCAGACATTCTGCTCCTCTGTATTTTATCTGACTTTTTCTGATTGAGTTCTAATGATTTTTCACATATTCTGTATATACTCTGGATAAAGCACCTTGTCCTGTAATTGTTTCACATGTATTTTCACCCAATTCCATTTTCTTTTTTTTTTAAAGATTTTATTTGTTTGAGAGAGAGAGCAAGAGTGAGAGGGAGGGGGAGGGGCTAAGGGGGAGGGGGAGACAGGCTCCCCGCTGAGCAGGGAACCCAATGTGGTGTTCCATCCCAGGACCCTGGGATCATGACCTGAGCAGGCAGAGGTTTCACCGACAGAGCCCCCCAGGCGCCCTCCAATTCCATTTTCTTAATGATGTCTTTTGAGAAGTACTTCTAGAAGTTTTACCGTCTGTATTTCACAGTTAGGGCTAAAGTCTATTTTGACTTAAATTCTTAACTTCTGTGAAAGTATAAGATGGTTTTGTTTGTTTTTTGCACTTAGGCGCCCCATGGCTCTGGCCCCTTTGTTACAAAGATGGTCCTCCCTCCATGGAGCTGCCATTGCTCCTTGGTCAGCACGGGCTGACTCTGTTTGCTCGGGTCTATTCCACTCCATCAGTTGGTCTGTTCTTTCACCAAAACCACAGTCCTGATTTTTGAGAGCTTATCATAAGGCTTGCAGTCGGGTAATAGGAGTCCTGCTACGTTGTTCTAAGGTATGGGGCGGGCTATTCTGAGTCTTTTTTTTTTTTTTTTTTTTGCCTTTTTCTATCAATTTTAGGATCAGTTGGTCAATATCTGAATAGTTCGCTGGGATTTTGATTTGGAACACATTGAGTCTATGGATTCAACTGGGAAAAGTTCACACCTTAGCCATCCTGAGACTTCCAGTCCAGAAACACAGAATGCTCCCCATTTATTTAGGTCTTCTTTGATGCCTTGTGTCAGAATTTTGTAGTTTCCTATGTACAGATCCTGTGTGCTTTCTGTTTGAGCTTTACCGCCTACGTGCTCGAATGTACACGCTCTCTCTCTCTCTCTCTGTCGGTACCACTGTAACGCTATTTTTTTTTAATTTTATTTATTTATTTGACAGAGAGAGAGATCACAAGTAGGCAGAGAGGCAAGGAAGCAGGCTCCCCACTGAGCAGAGAGCCCAATTTGGGGCTCGATCCCAGGACCCTGAGATCATGACCCGAGCCAAAGGCAGAGGCTTAACCCACTGAGTCCCCGAGGCGCCCCTGCTGTTTTGTTTTTTTAATTTAGAATTCCAGTTGTTCATTGCTGGTTTATAGGGAAGCAAGTGACTTTCGTGTATTGTCTCTGAGTCCTGAGACCTTGCTATGATCTCTGCTTAGTTCCAGGAGGTTTTGGGTCAATTCTTTGGGATTTTCTTCAGATGATCTTGTCATCTGCAAAAAAAGAGACAGTTTTCTCTCTTCCTTCCCAATCTGCGTGCCCCTTCTTCTCTTGTCTTATTGCACCTCGAATTTCTAGGACGGTGTCGAATAGGATTGGTGAGAGGACCTCCTTGTCCTGCTCAGTCAAAGGGGTGAAACCTCCAGTTTGTCACCAGTATGACGTCAGCTGTACGATTTTGACAGATGTTCTTTACCGAGTTGAGGAAGCTCCCTTCTATTCCTAGCCTGACCCCCCGCCCCCCGCGTCCCCCAAGACTTTGTCATGGAGAAAGCTCTGGGCATATTCTGAAAGGATTACTCTTCTGTTCCTCCTGATAGAGCCATGAGGGGATTTTTCTTCACTCTCCTCAGTGAGAACTTCGTGGGATCCTTCTGATAAAAGCCACAGGAGTGTGAGGGCCCCCTAAGCCTGAGCCCCAGGAATTCCTCACCTCCAGCTGGGCCACACTGGGCATCCAGCAATGCGGAGTCAATGCTGCCATCCCAGTGTTCACACACACCCCGGCCCCAGAGGCTTCTGCACCACAAGCAACTCTCAGCTGGGGCTGTCTGTGCGCCTTGCTCTCGATTCTGGGTGACGTTTGGCCCGGTGACCTCAGTTCTCTGATGGGTGTGAGAAAACTTGCTTCTGGTTTTATTCAGCTTTTTCTTGTTAGGACGAGGCATGGTGGCTGCTAAGATCTCTACAGTCTGAGTTGATGACCTAATGTTTTCGACGTTTAGGAAATCCAGAATCTATAAGGAGCCTCTTGGACGTCTCTTCCTCGGCTTCCCTTTACTCTTATCCTACAGTTTATTTGTTGAAGAACTGAGGTCATTTTCACATGAATTTTACCACGTTCTGGATGTCTTGAGGCAAATTTATGCTCAAAGATGGATCCCTGTCTTTGCCAATAATTTATTTAACACAGACCCACGGTGGGAATTATAATTTAGAGTGATGGTAGTTCCCAAGCCAATAGCACACAGAATAATGTCTCCTGATGAGCCAATAAATAACATTCTCCAGACAAGTTGATTGATCACACGGTTGTTCCAGGCAGAGGGGAGAGGACAGAATGAAAGTCCAACTGAGTTGAGAGCTGAGTTGGGGGCGGCTTAGCCAGCGAGAGCGGATGTCCACACAGGCACGAAGCCCAGGTCCCCTGTGACGGGCACACTGTAGGGGAATTGCAGGTGTCGTGTTGGCAGGAAGAGGCTCCGTCTTGGGTGTTGCCACCACTGCCGCCAGTCGCTTCACCACGCAGGACTGTGCCCAGGTCTCAGGAGAGCACTTTAGATCAGCAAGTGATGACCTCACCAGACCAAACGCATGGGGCCGGTCCTCACAAGTTCTGGTATTTGCAGTTTAAACACCCACCCGCTGTTGCCCCTCTTCCCTGTGTGCCCACCCGCATTTGGGACTGAGTGTCCTCAACGTGAACACCTTCACCCTGAGATCAGAACAACCTTGCCAGAGTCACACAGAAGGGGCCCTGGGGTCCTCACAAATGTCCCCCACACCCCAGATCTTGGTGCTCGATCGCAGCCCCCTGGGGTCCTCCTCGGCTCATCCGGAAACCCGATTGATGTCAGCTGTCCTCGTTCAGTAGCCCCATACTGCGTGGTCCCATGACGAGGTAGATATTGTCCAAATATCTCGGATTTCCAGTCAGCAGTTCTTGGTGGAACATTTCTCTGTCGAAACACTGCTGTTTTCTCTCCCGACTGAAGCAGGATGTTTGGTCCATTTCCAGTTGGCATCGCTAAGGACCAATTTGCACGGAAATCTATTATCTGAGTATTTATGTGCTTCTTATCCAACTGCTCTTTGTGCCCTTACTTTTCATTTCTTCTGATTGATCACGTATGTTTTTATCCTCCCATTGGTCTTTTCTACGACCTTATTGGCTAAAGGCGTAGTTAGCCACAGACATTAAATTTTGTCAGCTGCTTGTTTTGTATCCACAGAGAGAGTGATTTTTGGTTTATTTAATGTGGTGACTCACCGGATTCATTTTTGAACCAACCTTGCCTTCCCAGGACAAACTCCGCTTGGTCACGACAGTGTTATCCTTTTTATGCAGCATTAGCTTCCATTTGGTAAAATATTTGAAAATACTTATTTTCTATGTGGATGCGGCCTAATGGTCTGTAGTTTTATCTCCTTGTAATACCTTCGTCTGGTTCGGGTATGGGGTAATGCTGACCACACGGAAAGTTTGGGGCTGCCCGGCACGTCCGAGGGTGCCTGAGCCATGCGGATGGGTGTGGCCAGGGGCCAAGGGACACAGGTGGGCGCTATCATGATAAACGTCATCTTGTCCCTCACACCCCTTGGGTTCTCGAAGCTCCCGCCCCCTGCCCTGCCTCCCCACCGTGGGCAGTGGGTGCTGTCTCTGGGCAATGCTGGACATCTGACCCCAGCGGCCATTTCCAGCCACATCCAACAGACTTCACACACAAATAAAGCCACTGTGGAGGCCCGCAGGTCTGGTGTTGCATAAGGAGCCACATTTATTTCTTAATTGGACAGAATCTTAAGTGCACACACACAGTACAGGAACCTAGAGCCTAACACTCGGGTTTAGGACGTCAGGGAACTAGAGTCGTTACATCGGGATGGTGGTTACAGCGTGGGGGCCCAGGGTGTGCCACAACCACATATGTACAAGCTACGGGAAGCTGAGGGGACGGTGAGTGGCAGGAATCGCAGGCCCACAGGAAGCCACAGCCTCTGCTGATCCCAGGGATAAGAGGAGGGTGCCTTCTGGGGTCCTGTGCGGGAGGGAGCTGACAGGACCAGCAGCATGACCCCGCTCACACCTGGACCGGCAGCATTCAGGAACTCTCCCCAAGTGTTCGCCACTGCCCCTCAGGGAGGGCCCCTCACTGCAGCCCCCCAGGGCCCGGGAGCATGTGTGTGCGTGTGCGGTGGGTGAATGGGACACGGGCACCGAAGGAATGATGACTTGGAACGAACTCAGGAGCCTCTCAGCTCACCCCCAGGGATTGGCCTGGACACACTGGAGCCCAGCGCCCCCCCTTCCTGGGCTCACCCTCCCCTGGAGGAGGCAGAGAGCTTCTCTCAGGGAGGATGGCTATCCCTCAAACCAAAATGAGTGGCATCAAGCGGTAAAACAAAAAACCTCCCAGAGACATGGCTTTCTGGATCTTTCGTCTCTCCCCACTTAGTGGGAAATCATCAGGTCTGACCTTCCTCTCTGCACCCCACAACAGGCAGACCCTCAGGGGCCCTCAGATCAGCCCCCCGGGGTCACAGAGGTGAAGCCCACATCCCAGTTTGCTAAATGCTTGGCCCCCTAATGCAACATGTGGGTAGCTTCTGCCGAGGGCAGACGTGAAGAGACCAGCTTTTCTGACTCGGATTTCTCTCACCAGCACTCCGAGGGTCTGGCTGTGACAACAGGGCCAGGGCTCCCAGCAACTGCCAAGGGGTATCAGGCCAAACCTAAATAGTCTTTGATGAACCTCCATGGCTGTGGAGGCTCCCGAATTTAGGGTGGTTCCCAGAAACCCTCGCGCAGGCCCCCTTCCTTCAGCCCGCCCCACGAGGCAGGTGCTCTGCAGGTTGGCTGGCCTCAGACACCTGCGTCCTGGGTGCGAGCGCCTCAGACCCTCCAAGGCCACGGCTGCAGGCTGGCTGACCTGAGTGGGCTGTGGCCGGGGCCAGCACCTCCGGGCTCCCTGTGGGCATGCGGGGCTCCTGGGAACCAGCTCACCTTGGCACAGCCCCTGCCCTCTGTGGTCCTCCTCCCTGCCCTCCAGGCCCTCGTAAAAGCCAGAAAAAGTGCTGCTCTGGACTGTGCCGCACCCCTGCTCTCTGCGTCTCAGCCTGGGAACATCTGGTTTCTGGATGACGTGTGATTTCAGTCTGGGATGGGAACGCTCATCCAGGGCCTCCAAGGAAGGCTATGGAGCCCTGCGCCTTGCAGATGTGGCCTCCCAGGACGTGTGTCTTAGTGAAGGAGCTACTACTCCAGGGGTGTCTCCCAAGCACTGGGGGTGGGGGGAGCGGAGAGCAAAAGGGGCCACTGAGGCACTGCCTGGGGCTGGGGGTGGAGAAGGCACGCTGGCCTCTCTGCTTCTGGCCAGGCTGGGGTGGCTGGGGTGGCTGGCGGGCCACACACCACGGCCAGGGGCCACTCATGTTGGGTGCCCACCAGCCTAGTCCCACATCCGAGGCGGCGCTGAAGGAGCCTGAATAACTTTCCCCAAGGAGTGCCCCTGACCGGAACCTCCTCACTGGGTGTGGGAGCCAACCCCATACATCCCTGGAGGAATGCAGCTGTGCACCCTCCCAGCCTCGGTGCACAGAATGGGGACAGGGTCCACGTGTCATGTGGGTGTCTGTCGGGGACAGCCCAGGCTGGATGGGGTGGGCTTTGGAACCCCTGACCAGGTGTGACACGGTAATCCAAACTGGGTGAAGAGGTGAGGGGTCTGTGAGCCACGCCCCGCAGGGCCCGTAAAGACAGCAGAGAAGAGTGTGGACAGACCGGCCAGCCGCGAACTTGGGCCCGGAACCCCTTGAACTCTGAATGAAACCTGCTCTCAGGGAGCCATGGCGGGGACAGGGGTTTTGTGGTTTGGTTGCTATTTTTCCTTGAATTGGAAGGAGGCCAACTGGGTGTGGGAACAGGTCATTGAAGACCCCCGGGCCCTGCGGTCTCTTTGGCGGGTTTCTGGTCTGGGTGTGATGCCTGACCAGACTCTCAGCCTGGGGCCAAGAGGCTCCCAGGGGCTGGGCCTCGGGCATGGCGTCTGCACAAAGAATGAAGTAGATCTTGGAACAAGAGCTCCCAACAGCGCGAGGACAGCTCCCGGGTGCAGGACAGGAGCGCCTCCCTGATGACAGTGGCTGGCCGGCCGCCCTCACCTGACCCCGGGACTCTCAGAAACTCTTCTCTTGGTGCAAAGGGGGATATCACACACACACTTTCTTCCCAGGAACGACCTGGAGCTCACCCCATTTCTCACCGCAGCTGCAGAAGCAGCACCCGAAGCCCCTCGCTGCCCGGACCACCTTGAACCCCAGCCACCTGCACCCTGGCGGCCAGGACACATGATGCCAGCTGCAGTCCCGGCTGGGAGAGCCCCACAGCCCAGGGGCCCGTCTGCCTGGTCTCCCCCGCCTCCACATGCTCCCAGGAAGAAGCTGCATCTCCGAGGCTGTTGTCCCGGTGATAGGATGCCACCTCCTGCCGAAAGACTGCACGCCCCCCTCTCCCTGACACTCACACTATCCCCCAACCCGGGATGAAGGCCTGCCCCCCCCATGCGGCTAGGGAGAAGCCCCCACTTGGGCCTGACCACATGTGCCCTGTGGTGCCAATCAGGAGGCGCCCGGCCTGTGCAGACACCTGTTCACCATGGCCTTCCCTATGAGCCCTGGGGGATGTGAGTGGGTGCAAGCGGGGGACAGGGTCCATCTGAATCCTACAGGTCTATGTGAAGGCATTAGAAATAAATACTTATAAATAGAACACAGTCTTATAGTTAATTTCTGAGTGGACTGTTTCAATGTCACTAACTAATGTATATTAATTATAAGTCTATGCTTAAAAAAATATTAGAACGGCAGCGATGCCCCTGTGGCTTGTGCCCTCTTCCTTTCCAGCACCTCCCAGCTCTTCCCACCCAGGGCACGCTTGGAAAGAACAAAGAACAAACGTGGCCTCTGCTGGGAGCAGGACAGGTCGTATGACGCAGGTCCCCGGGCCAGAGGTGGTGCTCACGGGGCCCGACATGGTCCCCAAGAGGGGACTCGCTGGCTGGCTGGTAGGGGCAGGCTGGGCGCGGTGACATGACGGGTGGTGATGAGGGCAGGAGGGGCCGGCCTGTGGCTGTCCGGGAGAGCTCCGGCTCACACCCTCATCTGGGCAGACCGCCTTCTGGAGAGCTTGGACCTGCGGGAGGGTCGGGAGACATGCCACAGTCGGGATGCTACCTTCCACATGGCTGACATCCCCTCTGCTTCCCCTCACCCGGAGACCAGCTCCTGTCCCTGGGACTCAGCCTGCCCGCCTTCTGGAAGGTCCAGGTGTAGGGGAGCAGGGCTCCTCTGAGCCTGTGTGTCGTGTTTCCAGCCACACAAGGACGGCTCCCCAGTACAACACTTTACCAGCAGCAATGGCCAAACAAGCATTAAGGTCCTCAAGACCTGCTCCCAGGCCCAAGGAGCAGGGCAGGCACTGCCAAGAGAGCCCATACCGTATGGTGCCGGCCAGGAGAGGGTTGAAGGCGTACAGCCAGTCGTGCATGTCCTTGTCGCTGTTGGCCTGCAGCAGGATACCACGGTGCTCCGTGCACACGGCGAATGTGTTGGGTGTCTGTGAAGGCGGGAGGCCATGAAAAGGCACAAGGCCTCCCCACCATCCCAGTCAGCACGCAGGATCGCACTCCCCTTGGCCCGGCTAGAGCAGCTCGGGGGGGCAGGACGCGGGAGAGAAGACCCCCAGGAGAGAGCTGGGAAGGCTGCCCCACTCTCTGTGGCCCACACAGCCCATTTGGACGCAGACAGGTGTGGCCCCCTCACAGAAGGGTCTGCGGTCAGGACACCCTGTCTCTCGCACACCCCCGGGCAACCTTGCCGCTGCTCTGTGCTCCCCCAAGACATGTCTATCCCCCACAAATGAGGTTCCTTCCCCTCGATATGGCTCAGCTGCTGGGCCTGGCCTCTTCTGCTAAAGCCCGAGCCCTTGTGGTGGGGGACAGGTGTGGGGGGGCAGGCTGAGATTTGCCTCCAAACCCCACCACAGGGAATCAAAGATCAGCCAGCGGGCACTGAGGCTGCCAGCAGAAGGGGTTGAGGTCCCTGGCACACACATCCAGGGCCACTGCTGGCTCGGAGAGGAGAAAAGCCAGGGGACAGGAAGGTTGGACTCCCAGGCCCACTACATGACCTGCCCCATGGGGCTGGGTGGCCCCAGGAGAAGGGGACTGAGTATTGGCTTCTCCTGAATGGGAGTGGGTCAACGCCTGCTCCCCTGCCCCCACAGGACCACAGCCCATCACGGCTGGTCGTCATGGGATGAGGAGCCCCACGGGTGGGCAGAGGGGACCCCCAACATGAAAGGCAGAGGGATGCTGTGCAAGACAGAACACGAGGGCCATGGTCGGGCAGCGAGCTGGAATAGGGCCCACCGGGAACTAGGCCCAGCCCCCTCCCCAAGCCCCTCTGGCAGCTTGCAGGCCTCGGCTTCCTGGACCCCCATCCCATCTCCCGGGCCGCACCTTGAGCATGGCCTGCTGGTCCTCGCTGTACTCCACCTGGGCGGTGGACAGGTTGAGCACGAACCTCTCCACGGAGTCCTTGTCGCTGTTGTATAGGTAGGCATAGGGACGTCGTACGACTACGAAGCGCTTGGCCCAGCCCGCTGTGTGCGGCTCGAGGAAGTGCAGGTAGCCCTTCTTCGACACAATGGGGCTGTAGGGCAGGACAGTTGCTGGCTCCTGTGCTCCTGGCCCCAAGGGCGGGGGTTCTCCATGCGGGCCCCCCTCCCACCACCAGGCCCCTGGCAGTACTAGCCACTGGGAAGGTCAGACAGGGACCCCCAAGAACAACCAGGGCCGAAGTGCTGGGAGATGCCTGGCAGAACCCCAACCTGGGAGGTCGGAGACCAGAACCACCAGTTCTGAGCCTCAGTTTCCCCAGCTATACAACAGAGAAAGTGAAACAGCAGATACTGCCCCAAGCAGTCATTCTCTGTCACGTGAGTGTGACCCATAGAGTGTGGCCTTCTTGGGGCTGCACAGGGGTCAGACTAGTGATGCACAGATGCACGGAAACTGTGGTTCTGCAGGGGCACCCATCGGGTCCCCCGCCCTGGGCCTGGCCCTGGTCTAGCCTCCTCCCTGTGCCATCTGCACTTTCTCTGCCCCCGCCCAAGGTCAGGGTGGTCAGCCTGTCTCCCTGGCATGGAGCTGTAGAGACAGAGCCGGCTGGGTGGGGCCTCAGAAGCACCCCCGTTAAGGGGCCCCCCACATACCTGACCCGGATCTCCTGGATGTCGGGAACCAGCAGGCGCTGGGGCTCCTTGTCTGCCACTGTTGCCCGAGCCGGGGAGGGAAGCTTCTTCGAATCTGCCTCTGGCACAGGCTCGGGTTCTGGGCTGGCCGGCCGGGAGCAGGGCTGAGGGGTCCTGGGAAAACAAAGCCAAGCCTCTGCCTTCCTGTGAGGAAACGCCCTGGCCGGGCCGGGTCACCATGTTGGCCCGGGCTTCCTCCCACCTCCTGTGTCAACCCCTCAGGCTGCCGTGGGTACCTCTCAGGATCTGTCCACCCAGTCGCACCCACAGCTGGGGCTGGAGGGCCTGGGCCACCCAATTCCAGGGCTGTGCCAGGGTGCCCCGCCCCCGTCCCACGGCACCTTCTGTTCCCCGCCCTCGTGAAAGCGGCTCCTCTCCCCAGATGGCCTGCGGAGCCCGGGCTGTCATGTCTTCAGGGGCCCTCCGCACTGGGGCCTGCCAGGTCCAAAAAGCCTGACCCATGCCCAGGGAGGCCCATCTCCGGGCAGGCCCAGAGGGCTTGGACAAAACGTGGACACCTTGAGGTATCTTAAAATGTAAGGGCTCAGGTGTGGGTGGTGCTAGCACGGCTGGCGAGCGGAGCAGACGGCAGATGGCCATATTGCGGCCACTGCCACGGGGCTCACCTTCTATCCTACTGAGTATTGTGTGAGCCCATCCCCCTGAAAAGGGTTTTTGGTTTTGTGCCATTTGATCCATTCCCGGCTTTAATCCCCACAACACTGAAAATCAGTGCTTTAGCCGAAAACGTCCTTGGGAGAGTCAGACAACTGGAGAGCAGCTAGGGGCCGTGCCAGCCAGGGCGCAGGGTGGACCCCTTCCCTGCCCCCGCCCTGCCCAGCTGTGTGGGGCCCTCCCAGGTCACTGTTGCCCCACCCCATCCCCACGCTCTGCACCAGAGCCACAGCCACACTGTCCTCAGCGAGTTCGTGGCGCTGCCAACTTCTTCGGGGTCCGCACTCACCTCAGCTCCGCAGCTCCGTACCGCCCTTCAACCAGAGAGGGGCAGGTGGAGGAGGGCGTGAGCGTGGCCGCACCCAGAGGTGACATGGACGGGTCCCGGAGCAGGGTGACAGACATCTCAGAGAGCTGTGGAGGATAGCGAGCCTTTCGTGGGGCAGACGGGGTGTGAACATCCCCGCAGTGGCTAATTCCTGCACCTTGGTTCACGTTTTACCTCCATTTAGGGCACCCTCTACTCCAATGGCAGGCCAGACCCTCTTCCCAGCCTCCCTCAAACCTCTCCCAGCCCTGGCCTGCCCTTCCAGGGGCTGTGGGCTCTGTCTGGCCTCAGGAGGGACCTGTGACAGCTGTGCTCCAAGGAGTGAGCAGGGACCACAGCAGGGTCAGAGAAGACTCTGCTGACGTGCAGTCTTGGAGCCCCGACTGTAAGATGGGCAGCCCAGGAGCCGCAGCGAGAGGCCCTTCCAGGCAGAGGGGGAGGCTAGTGCAAAGCAGGAAGGCCAGGCTGCAAGGGGGCTGTGCATGGTGGGCTGTGCACCAGGGTGGGCGGGGGGTGGGGGCATGAGTGGCCCTCTGGTAGGGGAAGACAGCTCCAGGGTCGGGGCCTGAGCACCTAGGACAGAGGCAGCTGAGGGCCGGCCTGGGGGCAGCAGGGAGGGTCCTGGGTGGGCCTGGCCCTGGTTCACCCTGAAGGCCCCAGGGCTCCACGGACCCCACACACAGACCAGACCAGACCCTTGGCTAGGAGGTGCTCCTTTGGGCTGAGAGAGTATGTTTCTAAAAAACCCTTATTTCCTTCTCTGGACGGGGGTGACAACTGTTCTTGGAGACGAAAGCCCTGCGGACAGCCCCTTGCTGCCTACCTTGCTCTCGCTGGCGCTGACGCAGACGTGGCTGTGGGTGTACTCTCTGTTGAATGTGTGCGTGAGGAGGCGTAAACACTGTAAGGAGAGCGAATGTCCAGTTGGGGGTGGTGTCCTGGACCTGGCTCCACCACAGCACAGCCCTTGGATGTGGAGGACTGGCTGAAGGCCTGGGCACAGCGGCTCCAGCCTCCAAGGTGATGGGTGAGCCAGGGAAGCCTCTGGGAGCAGGCCCCGGGCCGAGGGCAATGATGGGGGGACAGAGTTGCCCAGCCTAAGAGGTCTTCCCAGTGGCCCATCAAGCTGCCCAAAGAGCCAGCTCTGGAGATAGAGGGTGAGCTCCCCATCAGCACAGGTATTCGAGGAAGCAGATCATTGCTTGGGGGAGGAAGCTGTAAAAGGCTGCCAAATTCCAACATGTGTGGAGTGAGGGGCAGGCAAGGGGCCTCTATGGACCCTCCTCCCAGCTCCTGCCCTAATAGGAAAAGGCTGAGTCCCCAGAGCCCTGCAGGGACCACAGTCAGGGGACAGTACTGCCTGAGCTACCTTGACGGCCAGCTCCCGCTGCCTCTCGTTGGGAGCCTCCATAGGGGACGGCCGGCCCTCAGCAGAGAGTGGGGAGGAGGGGCTGGATGAGCTGTGGGACCCGGAATCCTCACTGGAGGCAGGGGATGGCACCTCGGGGCCGGGCCGCTGGGTGGTCTCCAGTTTCTCCCGAAGCAGCAGGTAATGCCTGGTCTTCTCCACCTGCAGGAGGCGGGACATGGCTCAGCCACTGCACCCCTGGGTCATGTGGACCTGAGAGCCCACCCAGTGTCTCCTCACGGGCTGTGCTGCTGATGGGACTCGGCCCAGCCACCCAGCCACCCTCTGTCCAGCATCCACGTCCCCCGCTTCCGTGCTCACAGTGAGTGGAGGGACAGTCCACCCCTGCTGCAGCACCCTCCCAGTGCCCTGCTTCCCACATGCACCTGCGGCCTGAGCTGTCCATGCCCATGGCACACGAGCTCACCTCCTGCAGCAGGCTCAGCTTCTCTAGCTCCCACTGGTGGTCCAGGATGAGGCTATCGCTCCGGGGCCGCCAGCCTGCCAGGTTCTCCTCACCCCGGACGTAGGCCACAGATGTATCCAGCACTCGTCTTCGCCGCCGCTGCATCCCTAGAAAGGGGACCATGGGCTGGCCACGTTCCCGCCCTGGCTCCAGGCCTTGGGCTTAGGGTGGGGACTTATCCACAGAGGGAGGCTGGTCCCCCTGGGGAGTGCCTTGCCCACAGGAAGTCACCCAGCCCCCAGTGCCATCTCTCCCCTCACTGTCCTCTGGCCTCTTGGGACAACCCCGCAAGTCCAAATGTGAGCACCTGAGTCTCAAAAGGGAGGGCCCCCAAAATGGCAGCTTAGCTGAGGTGACCTGAGTGACCCCAGAGAACCCCGACTCCCTGATAAAGTGCCCCATCCCCATCAGAGAGAGCAGGGCAGAGGCCTACCTGGGCTGCCTGCATCGGCCACGTGGCACAGGCTAAGCTCATAGACGCCCGTCACGCGGTTGCTGCAGGGAGCAGAGGGGGGACATGTGGACACCAGGCCTACCAAGGGCCTGTCCAGTGCACACGGGGGACAAGTTCAACTGCACGCCCTGCTGGGTGGCCTTGATGGGGTCCCCGGGGTGCAGCCCATATGGACTGGTTTGTTGGGGAGTCCGCATCCCAGACCCCTCCAGGCCCCATTTTGCTGAGTGCACACTGCCAACCTTGTCGTAGAGGCAGGCCCGGCCAGCAGTCAGTATCCCATCCCCTCCGGGTGACCCCCAGATGCCTGGGTCATAGCCAGCCCGAGGCCACTACGTCCCCACACTCCACCCTCCTGTCTGTGCCCCGGGTGTCCTGCACACTGGGGCCCCCAAGACAGTGTGGGAAGGAGGTGAGCACAGGAGGCCTAGCACCTGTGGTGGTCTCTGCTTCTGGGACAAAGCCCCCTCCTCACTGCCTTGACATTCCTGTCCGTCACCCCCATACCCCAGGAATGCAGGGACTGGTCAGAGAGCAAAAGGGGATGACTGGTCCCAGGCCTGACATTCTACTCCCTTGGGTGCTGCCAGCCTCCAGGAGGCAAGAGGTTCTGTCCAGAGTGCCCTTTTCCCAACCAGTCCCCCATCCTGCTGGCATGATCCCTGAGGTCCCTGGGGAGGAGGTCTCCCAGCCATGGGGGTGGAGTGGGGCCCCAGGACCACCCACAAGAGGGTCCCAGGGCAGGGGAACAGTTGGGAGAGTGGCTGGTCTACCTTTTCATTTGGGAGGGCCTGCAGCTGGACAGTCACCGAGCCTCTGCCAGGCACACCCAGCCGCTCCCCATGCAGAGTCCACACAGCAGCACCCTAGCCCCTGCTGCCCCCACCACAGGCTCGCCTCTCCCAGCCGCTCCTCGTGTAACCCCCCGCTGCTCCCCCCGCAGGCTTACCTCTCTGAGGCCCGCAGGCTCCCACTGCCAAACAGGTTGCGGATGGAGCGTGAAGCGGGCAGCTTGGCGTCCCGAGAGTAGAAGACCATGCAGAAATCCTTGGTGATGACCGCTGGCTGGGTGCAGTTCTCCATCTGCCATGGGGCACAGGGCAGGGGCTCAGGCACAGGAGCCCCCCCACAGGACCTGGGCCCCAGATCCAGGTGGGAGGTCTCTGCTCCCCCCAGCTGACTCCTGGGAGAAAGCCAGGGTCCCTGAGGATCCCAGACACAGGCCCCAGCCGCCTGCCCGTGGAATCAGGTGACACACTCCCGAAACACCTGTGAGGGTCAAAGCAGATCCCGGCTCCGCACCCACGTTCTCCTCTCCCTGACTTCCCCGAGTGCCGACAGGCTGCGTCTCACACAGCTGGCTTTTCTGCTTTTCCGAAGCTCAACAGCACCCAACAAAGCCCGTGTGGGCCGGGGCCTTACTGGGCCAGACCGGCAGCATCTCCCCAACAAACCAGCATCCCAAGAGGCAGGCAAGTGGGTCTTCATTTCATAGCTGCAGTTTCAGGCCCAGAGGGGAGGGGGTGCCTTTGCCTCCCCCGAGCCTCCTTATTCCTCATTAGTGCCCCCACCTGGCCATGCCCCTGCTCTTGGCCTCACCCCCACCCCCCGCCCCACCACCTCTGTGCTTCACTGGGAGGGTGCAGCCCAAGACCCTGGGGGTGCCCGTTTCCAGCCCATGTGCAGCCTGGATAGAGCCATCCTGCAGCCCCAGGGCAAAGCTGCACCCTAAGGTGAGCGGGAGGCGTGCTGTGAGCAGCAAGCAACGCCTTGGAAAGTACAGGAATTGAACAAGGACTTGACAAGTCCTCCGAGAAGACATAGGGGCATCTGGGCCTGTGCAGGACCACCAAGCATCCTCCCTGCCCCTTGGCAAGCAGCTCTGGCTGGGGGGACGGCGGCTTCAGGGATCTCTCACCTCGATGTAAGCTGAGACAGTCATGTAGATCTTCTCTCGGTAAGGGGTGACCCGGTTGAGCAGGAGAGAGTTGTGCATGGAGCTATCCCACGCAGCCTCAAACTGGTAGAAGGTCCTGGAAGGAAGTGGAGACAAGGTAAAACATGGCGGCGCACAGGCTGGGCTTGTGGGCTGGGGACATGCAGATGGACAGACACAGACAGAGACATAAGGGCCGCCGCAGGGAGTGCAGCCCGGGTGGTGTGGAGAACAGGCTCCTCCTTACTTGGGCTGGAGGGGTTCTCCCCTGTGCATGGACGGGCGGGGTAGCCCACAGCGCCGTTGCTAAGACAGGAATGGGAGTGGGGGACAGAGAGGGCCGAGAAGGGAGGGAGGGAGGGAGGGAGGCATGTGGGCTGGGACATGGCAACCAAGGGGAAGAGAGGGAAGGAGAAGAGGGGAGGTGGAGGCAGACAGAGGGGTGAGAGATGGGGAGAGGGCAGAACGGGGGCCTCCCCTCCTGCCCTGTCTGAGTAAGGAGGGGCCAACCTGCCCGGGCTGGCCAAAACCCTGTGGCCCACCTCCTCCCCTTGGGGGAGGATGCTTGGAGTGAAAGCCGGGGTGGCCCATGGCAGATGGCATCGCCACACACCCGCCCCCCCGCCACAGCCAGGGTCCTCTCCATTCAGCATTGAGCAGGAAGTGGGCTCTTTAATCCCAGAAGAAAGTGAGCAGAGCAGACACCCATGGCCCAGAATGCCCTCTGAGAGCAGCATAAGCCATCCCTAGGAGGCCAGGATGTTAGTCTTCAGTGGCCTTCACTTCCAAGCAGGCTGTCCTCATCAACCACCTGACAGCAGAGCTCCTAAACTCTTACTTAGGCAGGGTGCCTGTCTGAAGATCGTCTGTGAGGTGGGGAATTTGCCTCAGTGCAGAGTGCAGCCACTCTGCAAGCCCTGGCCAGCACCACTCAGCACCCAGCCACGCCCCGTTTCCATCCAAGCATCCTCAAAGACACAGCCGAGACACACTTCAGCACAGACTGCGGACAGACAGCGGCACACGCCCCAGCGCAGCCAGACCCCCCCTGGAGAGGCTGGCCTGGCCTGGGAGTACAGACGGCCACCAGAAGGGGCAAGGCCACACCAGCGTGCAGCCTATGCCCGCAGCCTCCTGGCTCTCCAGGGCACACTCCAGGGGCATGGGGCAAAGCAGCGGGACGGGGTAGGGCCGCTGTCACACACACACACACACACATCACCAAGGACAACGATCCAGAGGATGGGCCGTGAGGACAGCGGGGTGACCAGACTGGTGGAGAGCGTGGGGAGAAAGGAAATTGAAAGCAGAAGAGGACAGACCAAGCAAGTGCGGAAGAGAAAAGTGAGCTGTACCTAGTGTCATTTCCGAATGAAATGCTAAAGGTGGAGGCAGCCAAGACACACACGTACACACAGAAGAGATGGACACGTCAGAACGAGCCCCGTCACATGGCCGGGTATAAGCTAACCCACAATGAGTGGGGGAGTGTGCCACATCCGCCAGCTGCCCAGGTGGCTCACAGGGCAGCGTCTGGGGCCCTCTCCGACCCCCAGTCCCCGTGTCTGCAGCCAGAGATTTGGGTCTGTGCCCAGCAGGACCAGGCGGGTACCCATGGACCCATGACCGACCCCTAGAGGGATGCCTCTGTCCCAGGGGCCCCCAAGCACCCTAGTCCCCGTGGGCCTGGCCCACGGGGAGAGCCAGAGGTCTAACGCAGCCTGGACTGGACAAATGCCATGGCACAGCTGTGTGACCTCTGGCTATCACCAGACTGTACCCTGCTTCCTGGACTGGCAGTCACCATCCCTGCCTCATGGAGATGTCCTGTGGGTTGAAGGAGCTCGTCTGAGGTGCTGAGGGCAGGGCCCAGATGGCACTATTCTTACTAATTCTTGTTACTAGTCCTCACCTCCAAGAGGCCCTGACCACACACTGGGAAAGGCCAGCCTGAGGGCCCCCTACCCGGGGCGGCCAGCCAGCCCCAAACCCTCGCTGCTGTCCCCTCTGTCCACCTTCCTCAATGTCATTAAAGGATGTTGCTGGCTTCTGACCCACTGCCGGTGCTCTGGGACCAGCAGGGCTCTCCTACATTGACGTGCACTATTTGTCCTTTGGGAAGAACGGGCCCTCCCAGGGCAGGCTCCTACTCAGACACTAAGAGCTGGACCCCCCATCTCGTCAGGAGCCCCTCCTTGGGTGGGACACACCAACAGAACCAGAGCCAGCCCAGTGAGGGTGGCCAAAACCCTAGGGCCCGGCAGCGGCCCTCACCCCAGGACCAGATGGACCCTGCCACAACTGGCCGGGGCTGTAAGGAGAATCGAGCCCACCTCCACACGAGGCTCACTCACCAAGGCCCCTCAGGGATGCTCTTGGCCAAGAGGCCCGCAGTCAGGTTGGGATGTGGCTTTTGCTCTGAGACCCAAAACCTCGCTGAAAACCCGAACCTGTGGGTCTTGTGTGTTGAGGGCCAGGCAGTGGGTGGGGGCCACGTTGGACCCATGTACACAGCCGAGGAGGGCACCTTCCACTGCGCCATTCCCCAGGCGCCAAGATGGCTGGGGTCTGACCTGGCACAGCCATGACGCTGCTCACAGGCTGTTCTCAAAGCTCTGGTCAGCCTTCAACCCCAGGCAGCCCTCCTGCAGACCAGCCCCTGGCCTATAGCCAGCCATGCATCCGCACAGTCAGGGCAGTCAGACCCTGGAGCCCCAGACAGGAAGGGTCGTCAGCAGCACTCCTGAGCCCCCGGGCCTCTGCAGAGGGAGGTCTCACCAGACACCAGCAGGAATGCTTGGGGCGGGGAGGGGTGGCTGAGAGCCAGCTTGCCCACATGGGACCTTCACAGCCCTGAAGGGTGCGAGGCTGCGGGACACAGCACGGGATCGGGGATCGCTGTCCCCCATCACCGAGACAGCCAGAGGGAGTCAGGGCTACTACAGCAGGAGCCCCACTCGGGAGCAGGCACAGGACTCTCGGGACCTCACTGGGCATCAGGTCACCCCAAGAAGGAAGCACCCCTCCCTCTATCCCCACTGGACACCCAGCCAGTCCCACTGAGATACACTCTCAAGAGAAATGTGCCGCCCAAATGAGGGGTCCCTGGGTCAGAAGCACTGCGGATTCCCAGACCCCACCCCAGACCCACTGAAGTGGAAATACGGGGACAGGGTCACCTCGTGAGCAGAGTGCCTGGGCTCACTCTGGCGCCTCACTGCGGTCTTGGCCCACCCTGCTGACCCTTCAAATCCAGACCCACATCAGGACAGGACTCGAGTGTCCCTGACCCAGGGAGACCCTGCCCACAGCTCCCAGGCCCGAGCCCTTCTCCAGGACACCCAGCAGCAGGCAGGGCTCCGCTTCCCCAGGGGCAGAGCTCTAGGGGTTCCCGCAGGACCCTCCCTCTGGAAGGAGAATGCCCTCTTGCACAACTCCTTCCACGGTGGACTGCAGGGTGCAGGACGGAAGCGCCCCTCCTCCAAGCCCCCTGCAGGAGCTGCCAGCCAACATCTCCCTCTGACCAGCAGGGGTGGGTGGGGAGGGGGTCTGGGTTGATGCCCCCAGCCACAGGACTTGGGCATCAGGGGGCCAGAAACAGGACCCCCAACTCAGCTTTGGGACTTAGATTTCAATCCTGAGACAAGTGAGGACCCACAGGGGGAAACCTGAAAACGCGTTACAAAGTTTTGTTGACAAAGAACATGTCATAGGCTGTGAAATGTTTTTTTCCATGCCAATTCTTGCCCAGCCAGCTTCAGTGGCCGTCCTGGCCACCCACAACAGCGGTGTTTCATGTCCCCTTGGAGAGTGACATGGGAACCCCTGCGTTCGCCTGGCTTGATCTGACGGACTGTGTGCCCGCGGTGTCCCCGCAAAGCTCAGGTGGGGCAGCAGCTGCCTGGGGCAGGCAGAGGGCCATCCCCACCCCCCACCCCACCCGCCGCCGATGGTGGCGCCTGGTCGTTCCTCACGGGACGCCGGCTGCACACAGCCCATCGATGCACCTTCCGACAACTGTGTGGTGACTCGTACCCAGCACTTGGGACCAGAATCACAGCCACGGTGGGTTAACAGGCAGGCAAGGGGGGCACGCTGATGCAAACAGGTTTGTGGAGAATCTGAAAATTAAACCCTGTGCTCAGTAGGACTCCACAGCTAAGAGCAGGGGAATGGGATTCTGGTGTGCCCACTGTAGACTTGTGCGTGGCTTAGCGGCCTCACGCACTGTGCAGCTGGAGAGTCCTCAGACCCGAAGGGAATGGAGAAGTAATAGGATTGAGGGACTGAGGAGGTGAGGAGGTGAAGGGGTGAGGGGGTGAGAGAAGGAGGGGGTGGGAGGCAAAGGGGTGAGGGAATGAAGGGGATAGGGGA
>ML108211.1:14509-114023 GCA_003697995.1 Taxidea taxus jeffersonii | reverse complement strand
GTAGAGAACATTTCTCCCCTGCCTGCTGTTCCCCCTGCTTGCTTTCTCCTACTCTCTGTGTCAAATAAATAAATAAAATCTTTAAAACAAGAGGAAATGTATTCTCTCACAGTTCTGGAGTCCAGAAGTCTAATATCAAGATGTCTGCAAGGTCGGTTCCTTCTGAGTGCTCTGGGAGACAATCTGTTTGTTCTTGTCTCTTAGTTTCTGCAGACAGCGACAATCCTTGGCATTCCTTGGCTTGTCAATGCAGCAGTCCAGTCCCTGCCTCTGCCTTCACATGACTCTTTTCTTATAAGGACACCAGTCATGATGGATTAGATGCTCATGGTAGTTCAGTATGACCTCATCTTAATTTAACTAATTATACCTGCAATGACTCTATTTCCAAATAAGTTCTCGTTCTGAGGTACTGGAAGTTATGATCTCAACATTATATATTTTTTTGGTACCAGGGGAATAGACACAATTAACCTATAACAATCTGTAACCAACTGCTTTAAGATCTTAATATCTCATTCTTGAACTATTTTTTTAAGATTTTATTTATTTGAGAGAGAGAGAATGTGTGAGAGAGAGAGCATGAGCAGAGGGGAGGGGCAGAGGGAGAAGCAGACTCCCCACTGAGAAGGAAGCCTGATTTGGGACTCCATCCCAGGACCCTGAAACCGTGACTTGTGCTAGAGGCAGACACTGAACCGATTGAGCCACCCAGGTGCTCTCTCATTACTTGAACTATTTTATTTTTATTTTTTTATTTATTATTTATTTTCTTTTATATAAACATATAATGTAACCCCACCACCTTCTCCCAACACCCCTTACTTCAACTATTTTAAAGAAGGACCCCAAGATAAGGCACTGGAATCGAAAGTAGAGGAAATGTAAATAATGCAGGTGCTTTCTGTTATTATTTCATATAACAATGATAATTAACAAGTTCAGAGATACTTGTTAGCTGAAAAAATGTTTAGTAATCAATTTTTAGGTATGTTATAATAAAAATTTTGCTTTTCTGAGTAACATTCATTCTGTTCAACATTTTACACTGTTATTAAGTGAAGTATAAAGGAAAGGGGCCCTTGTTCTTTGTAACTATTCTTCAGAGATAGAAGGAAAGAATAGTATTTTTAAAAAAGAAAGTAAACCTCCGACAGGCATACGCTTAAATATTTATAACCAGAGACCGAAATTGGTGTTCCACATTTGCCAGTCTTCCCACATCCCTTAATTGAACAGATGGGTCTTGTACTGTGCCCCGAAAAAAAGAGCTAACTTGATTAGTTTTCGTTTTTGTTTTTTTCAAACCTCAAATGTGGAAATGAATTTAGAAGAATTGATCCCCTGTGAAACAGCTCCTGCTCCAATTCAGAAATACAGAAATTGAGGGAAATGGTTGTATTAGCTGCTTTGGGCTGCTGTAACAAATTACTCTGAACTGGACAGCTTGAAACAATAGAAGCATATTCTTTCACAGTTCTGGAGGCTAGAAGCTCAAAATCAAGGTGTTGGCAATGGCATGCTCCCTCCGAAGGCTCTGGGAGAAAATTTTTCCATGCTTCTCTTCTTTCCTCTTGTCGTTGCTGGCAGTCCTTGGTGTTCTAGGCTTGTAGAGTATCACTCCGATCTTGGTCTCTACCTTCACATGGCTATCTTCCCTATGTGTATGTGTGCCTCCAAATCTCCCTTTTCGTGTAACACCAGTTACAACGGATGGGGCCCACTCTAATCTCATATGATTTTTTTCTTAACTTGATTACACCTGCAAAGATCCTATTTTCAAATAAGGTCATAGGTACCGGACATTAGGACTTAACTTGTCTTTTGGGTTCAGTTCAATCTACTACAATGATTTTAATTTTTTAAATGAGAAACATAATACATATACAGAGTTTTTAGAGTTCAGTAGTCCTGCCATGTTATAATAAACCTAGCAGCCTCTCATTCATCTCAATACTCTACCATTTCCTGCTCTACTAACACAAGAGGTTCACTGTTTTTAGCTGTTCCTTAAAATATTTCACTCCATATTATTAACTCATATCTCATTTTTTTGCTATTATCTATTAATGTTTTACTGTAGAAGATGGAAATTTAGCATTCTAATATCACCCAAAGAAACACACACTTTTCCTCTTCTTCCACTTCCCAGTGTGGTTAGTTATAGCACTATATTTTTGTTAAATCAATATTCACTGCTTATAATATTGTGGTAATGTAACTATCACTTATAGAAGGGCCATATAATGTACAATGATTAAATTTATTTTCTTTTGCAACTTTTGTATTCTTGGTATCATTAATTAAATCTCTTTTTCCCCCTTAATATTCTATGTCACAGAAATAAATTGATTCCCAAAATCTGACAGAATTTCACACTCTATGTCAGCCTCCTCAGGTCATCTGTTAGTTTCACTTCCATCACAGAGACCCTATAATCCTTCTCCCATAGGACCTGGTTTCTAAGTATTTTCTGCGGCTGAGACCTGAGGACTATCATTCTGGGCCTTTCTTTCCCTCTCTCCCGTGTTGAAGCTCCTGGTGGCTGGATCCCAATATCCCAATATCTCCGTTTCTGGGTTTCCTCCCTCTTCTTGCTAGAGCATATCCTGTAATAATCACTCTGTGAGAAAAGGTACGATAGAAATGAAACACTTGAGTTCCTCAATGTCTGAAAAATATCTCTATTTTACTATTAAACTAAATTGATAGTATGGCCTGGTATGCAGATTCCTAGGTGGGGAAATCAAATTCCTTCACAATTCTGAAGGTTTTATATTACTGTCTCCTAGCTCCTAATTTATTGTTGAGATGGCACTTACCATTCTGATCCATGGACCTTTGTACATGAGCTGTTTTTATTTTCACTCCCTGGAAGATTTTAAGTTCTTATTTTTGTTCCCATTACACTGAAATTTCACAATATGTCTTGGTGTAGGGCTTTTCTCTCTTTGTTATTCTAGGTACAAACTTGACTGTTTCCATCTGGAAATGTGTGCCCTTCAGTTCTGCTGAATTTTCTTGAACTATTTCTTCACTACAATTTTCCCAATTTTTGCCTTCTGAAACCATCCTTATTTAGATGTTAGACCCCCTAAACTGCGACTCCAATTTTAATATCTTTTCTCACATTATCTTTACCTTTTTCATTTTACTTTTGGGAAGATATCTTCAACTTTATTTTCTAACCCACCTAATGTATATTTAATTTTTATAGCAGTTTTTAATTTTTTTAAAAGATTTTATTTATCTATTTGACAGAGAGAGATCACAAGTAGGCAGAGAGGTAGGCAGAGAGAGAGAAGCAGGCTCCCTGCTGAGCAGAGAGCCCGATGCGGGACTTGATCCCAGGACCCTGAGATCATGACCTGAGCTGAAGGCAGAGGCTTAACCCACTGAGCCACCCAGGTGCCCCAGCAGTTTTTAATTTTAAAGAGCTATCTTATTTTTTCTCTTTATATCATCCTGTTCTTATATAATATAACTTTTCATTTCTCTAAGGATATTACTGATCTTTCATTTCTCTGTATTTTTCTGTTTCCCCTTGTTTATTTGTTTGCTTTTCTATTTGTTTCTATTGTCTCTCATGCAGTGGGATTTATTCAAATCTGGTAATGTTTGATTGTTCTGTCATATTTAATAATGAGGTATTGATAATGCTATTTTTAAATTCCACGTACATCAGTAAGGCTTATCTTAGAATTCTTTGTGGACCCATTTCTTTGTTTGGAGGACTCTAAGCAGATAGCACCTATAAAACTTTTGCCTGAGGTGGGTCTACTTTTCTAAAAGAGGAATCTTCTAGTCTCTTGCCCCCAGGATAAAAACTTGGCAGTCAACAAGTAGACAGATTCTCACTTATCCTGCCAGTTTTCATGTGATACTCTAACTGCATCCTCACCTCTGTCAGGTTAACCCAAGTCCAGAGCATGTTTGGTTGAATCCATCCAGTCGTATGCTGAGGTAAAGGAGAGCAAGTTGGCTGTCTGGGGTTCTAACCACTGTTTTAAAGAACTTCAATTAACCCTTCTCTTTTTTAGCCCATTTGCATCCTTGCCCTCCAAAACAGCTAGGGCCTGAAATTTCTGAGATCGTCCTGGGTCTTTGCAGCAGGAATTATCCAGATGGAGTCCCCATTTGTAAGCTTTTGGTTTTAGCTTTCTGTTCTGCTAAGACAAGTACAACATGCCCATCCACCTTCAGTTTCTAAAAGATGGACATGTCAGTTTTCATTTCCCCTCTTTTTCTTTTTGTCCTTTTGGGTTTAGGACTTATTTCTTCTTTCAGTGTCTTTTAGTAGGGCTCGGGGAGAAGACATGAATGCATGTATGTAATCTGCTATATTTAGTCAGAAGTTCTCTGATTGATTATTTATTAGTGTATCATCATGAAAGGTGCTTGTCAATTAATGTCAAGTTCCTAAGTAGTCTAGAGAAACTAAACCTCAGGTGTTTCTTCACTGCCATTTATTTTATTAAACATTCATTATTGCATTATAAACATTTTATTTTTACTCATAGTTTATATAATTAACAAATAATTTTATTATAAAATTATGTTTATCTTTGAAAATTTGGCCAATAGAATTGATCAAGAAAACATTTTAAAAGAAAATGAAAAACCACAATCTCACCACTTTGAACATTTTGAGGTATACCTTGGGAAGTATTTGGGGGGAATATATTGAGCTTATTTTATGAGTTTGTTAAGTAAAGAGGTTGAATTAACAATTAATAATCTTCCACAAAGAAAAGTCCAGGTTCAGGGACACCTGGGTGGCTCAGTTGGTTAAGCATCTGGCTTTGGCTCAGGTCATGATCCTAGGGTCCTGGGATGGAGCCCCACATTGGGTTTCTTGCTCAGTGGGGAGCCTGCTTCTTCCTCTGACTGCTCTGCTTGCTCTGCCTGCCACTTCCCTTGCTTGTGCTCTCTCTCACTGTGACAAATAAATAAATAAAATCTTTTAAAAGAAAGAAAGGAAGGAAGGATGGAAGGAAGGAAAGAAGGAAGGTCGAGGTCCAGAGACTTTCATTGGTAAATCCTATTAGACATTTATGGAAGAAATAATACCACTTGTATGCAAACTCTTTCAGAAAATAGAAGAGTAAGGATTGTTTCCCAACTTATTTTATTAGACCAGTATTACTCTAACATGAAAGACAAACAAAGAAAGTACAAAAAATTGCTATAAGTCAGAGGGAGCAAAGCAGATTTTATTTTCAACATTTTAACCTACCAGAAGTTGCCTGAAGAACTGGTCTCTGTTTTGTCTCACTTGGATCTCAAGCAAGAAGAACAAGTGGGCACCATTCAGAAAAATTGTAGGGAGACTGGCCCGCAGAAACCTGGGGTAAGAGGTAATGGGTGGAAGCCCTGAGGGGAGACACTCTGGGATATTAAGACATTTGAAAACAGCATGTATACTGAAAATTCAAAAATGTACACATACAGGTCCAGGCAAGATGCATGCTCAAACAATACCTAAGAAGACCTTAAGATTTCCCCTTAGACTGATCACAAAGCTTAGAACCAAGGCTCAGCTAATTAGTGAGAATGTTCCCTAGCACAGAAACAGTCCATAAAGACTGGGAAAGGTGGTTGTCTTTTCACATGCCCAGTGTTCAATAATAATGACAAAAAACTCAAAAGACATACAAAGAAACAGGAAAACACGATACATTCAAAGGGGGAAAATAAAGTGGCAAAAGGCAGTCCTGAAGAAACATAAACATCACACATGATAGATAAAGGCTTTAAGACAGCTGGTTTTTGTTTGTTTGTTTGTTTGTTTGTTTTTAAAGGTTTTATTTATTTATTTGACAGACAGAGATCACACAAGTAGGCAGAGAGGCAGACAGAATGGGGAGGGGAGAAGCAGGCTCCCTGCTGAGCAGAGAGCCCAATGCGGGACTCAATCCCAGGACCCTGGGATCATGACCCGAGCCGAAGGCAGCGGCTTAACCCACTGAGCCACCCAGGCGTCCCAAGACAGCTGTTTTAAATATGCTCAAGGAGCTAAGGGACACTAGTAAAGAATTAAAAGGAAATCAGGAAAACAATATATGAACAAAATGAAAATATCAACAAAGAGGTAAAATTATAAAATGGAACCAAGTAGAAAGTTTGAAGCTGAAAAATACAATGGAATTGAAAAAAAGAAATCCCTAGAGGGGTTCAATAGCAAAGTTGAGCAGGCAAAAGAAAGTCAGCAAACTTAGAGAAAGGATATTTGAATTTATGGGACTCTATCAGATGGACCAATACATACATTACTTACAGAAGTCCCAGAAGGAGAAGAGAGAGTCAGAGAAGTTATTTGAAGAAATAATGATAGAAGTATCCAAGTTTGTGGAAATCATGAATCTACAAATCCAAGATAAACAGACCCAATAGAATAAACCCAAAGAGACCCACAGTGAGACACATTAGAGTCAAACTGTTGAAAGACAAAGAGAAAATTTTGAAAGCAACAAGAGAAAAATGACTCCTCTTATACAATAATTCCTCAATAAGATGATCTGCCAGTTCCTCAGAAGAAACTTAGAAGTCCAGAAAGCTGTGGGATGGTATATTTAAGGCACCAAAAGGAAAAAAAAATGTCAACGAAGAATTCTATATTTGACAAAGTTGTCCTTCAAGAATAAAGAGGTAATTAAGACATTCCTAAATAAATGAAAGCTAAGGGAGTTCATTCTATTAGACTTCTCCTATAAGAAATGCTAAAAGCAGTTCTTCAAGTTGAAATGAAACGTTGCCAGATAATAACTCAAAGTCATATGAAGATATAAATATCTCCAGTAAAGGTAAACATATAAGCAAATACAAAAAACAGTATTATAACTTTTGTTTGTAACTCCAGCTTTCATTTTCTACAAGACTTAAAAGATAAATGCCTTAAAAATTACTAATTTATGTTAATAGTTACACAATACATAAAGATGTAATTTGTGACATCCATAGCACAAAGTGGAGGGAGAGATGTAAAAGAATAGAATTTCTGTATGTGATTGTCATCAGGTTTGTATCAATTTTAAAAAGACTGTTATAATTTCAGGATGTAATGTAATGTACTGAGCAACAATATGGATGAACTGGACCTAACAGATATACATAGCATACAGAATAGTCCAGCCAACAACAGTAGGATACACATTTTTCTCAAGTGTACATTAAACATTCTCAAGCATACACCAAATGCTAGACTACTACACAAGCTTAATAAATGTAAAAGACTGACATTATACAAAGAAACTTCTCCAGCTTCAGTGAAATGAAACTATAAATCAACAGCAGAAGGAAAGTTGGAAAATTTCCAAACATGTGGAAATTAAATCACACATTCTTAAATGATCAAAGGTCAAAGAAGAAATCACAAAAGACATTGGAAAATATCTCGAAACAAATGAACACAAAAACACAACATATCAAAATTTATGGGAGGCAGGGATGCCTGGGTGGCTCAGTTGGTTAAGCGGCTGCCTTCGGCTCAGGTAATGATCCCAGTGTCCTGGGATCAAGTCCCACACTGGGCTCCTTGCTCGACAGGGAGCCTGCTTCTCCCTCTGCTTCTGCCTGCCACTCTGTGAGCCTGTGCTCACTTCCGTGCGCGCTCTCTCTCTCTCTCTCTCTCTGACAAAAATAAATAAATAAAATCTTAAAAAAAAATTTATGGGAAGCAACAAAAACAGTGCTAAGAGAGAAATTTTTAGATACAACATATTTGACAGAAGTGATCTCAAATCAGTAATGTAAATTTACACTTTAAGGAACTAGAGAAAAAACAATAAAATGAACCCAAAACTACTAAAAGGAAGGAAAAAATAAAAGACAAGAGCAGAGATAAATAAAACAGAGAATAGAAAAACAACAAAGAAAATCAACTAAACCAAAATTTGGTATTTTGAATACAAAATTAATAAATCATTACGGGCACCTGGGTGGCTCAGTCGGTTGGGCATCTGCTTCGGCTCAGTCATGGGATTGAGCCCCACATCAGGCTTCCTGCTCCATGGGGAGCCTGCTTCTCCCTCTCTCTCTGCCTGCTTGTATTCTCTCTCTGTTAAAACATAAAATCTTTAAAACAAACAAACAAATAATTAGCTAGGATGACAAAATAAAGAAGGCTCAGATTACTAAAATCAGAAATGAAAATGAACACATTAAGACAGATTCTACAAAAATAAAGAGGATTATAAAAGCTTGCTGTGAACAATTGTACACCAACAAACTGGATAACATGGATGAAATGGAGGAATTTTTTACCTACCAACATTAAATCACAAAGAAATATAAAATCTAAAATGACCTATAATGAGTAAGGAGATTGAATTAATAATCAAAACCTCCCAACAAAGAAAAGTCCTAGAGCAGCTGGCTTCACTATTATACCAAATATTTAAAACAGAAATAAATCAATTTTTCTCAGACTTCCAAAAAATTGAAGAGGAGAAGACACTTCCAAACACATTCTATGAGGCCAGTGTTACTCTGATACCAAAGCCAGACAAAAACATTACTAGGACAGGAAACTATAGAGAAATATTCCTTATGAATATCAATGCAATAATTCTCAATACAATAATAGCAAGCTGAATTCAGCAGCATATTAAGGTTATATGCTATGACTAAATAGGATCATTCCTGGAATGCAATGTTGGTTCAACATTTAAAAATCAATCAATGTAGTATACATTAACAGAATGAAGAAAAAAAAGCACACAATCATCTCAATTGATACAGAAAGAAAATTTGATAGAATTCAACATTCTTTCACACTAAAAACATCTGACAAACTAGGAACAGAAGGCAACTAGCTGAATATAATGGAGACTATATATGAAAAACCAACAACAAACAACATACTCAATGGTGAAAGACTAAATGCTTTTTCTTTAAGACCAGGAACAAGATAAGGATATCCCTTTTTGTCCCTTCTATTTAACATGGTATTAGAAGTTCTAGTCAGAGCAATTGAGCAAGAAAAAGAAATAAAAGGCATCCAAATTGGAAAGGAAGAAGAAAATTATCTATTTGCAGATGACATGATTTTTTAAAGATTTTATTTATTTATTTGACAGACAGAGAGAGAGGGAGAAGCAGGCTCCCCGCCGAGCCAAGCAGAGAGCCCAAGGTGTAGCTGGATCCCAGAACCCTGAGACCATGACCTGAGCTGAAGGCAGACGCTTAACCCACTGAGCCAGCCAGGCGCCCCATGATGGCATGATTTTATGTTTAGAAAACTGTAAAGATTTCACATGCACACAAAAAACCCTGATAGAATTAATAAATGAATTCAGCAAAGTTGAAGATACAAAATCAATTCATAAAAACCAGTGGCTTTTCTGTAACTAATAACGAACAATTCATAAAAGAAATTAAGAAAATAGTTTTATTTATGCTAGCCCAGAAAAGAACTAAATACTTGGGAATTCATTTCACCAAGAAGATGAAAAACTTGTACATTAAAAAGTATAAAACACTGGGGTGCCTAGGTGGCTCAGTAGGTTGAGTGTACAACTCTTGGTTAAGTATCAACTTTTGGTTGCTTCCGAGGTCACGATCTTGCACTTGTGGAATCAAGCTCTGTGTCAGGATCCGCTCTCAGCATAGAGTCTACTTCAGATTCCCTCTCCCTCTCCCTCTGCCCCTCCCATTGCTCTCATGTGTGTGCGCTCTCCCAAATAAATAAGTACACAAACAAAAAATCTTAGAAAAAGCATAAAGCACTGCTGGGAAAAAACCTAAAAGAAGGCATAAATAAATGAAAAGACCTCATATTCATTATTGAAAGATGTGGTATTGTTAAGATTTTAATACTACCCAAAGTGATATACAGGTTTACTAAAATCCTTATCAGAATTCCCAAGACATTTCTTTCTTGCAGAAATAGGAAAATCTATCCTAAAACTCTTATGGAATCCCAAGAGACCCTGAATAGCCAAAACAATCCTGAAAAAGAAGAAGTTTGAAGGAATCACACTTTTTGATTCTAAAACTTATATGAAGCTATGGTAATTAAAAAAGCATGCTGTTGGCATAAAGACATGTACACCAATGGGATAGAATAGATAGCCCAGAAATAAACCTCACATGCACGATTAAATGTTTTTTTTAAAGATTTTATTTATTTATTTGACAGAGATCACAAGTAAGCAGAGAGGCAAGCAGAGACAGAGGAGGAAGCAGGCTCCCTGCTGAGCAGAGAGCCCCATGAGGGCTCAATCCCAGGACCCCGGGATCATGACCCATGCCAAAGGCAGAGGCTTTAACCCACTGAGCCACCCAGGTGCCCCTGAATAAATGGTTTTTGACAAGAGTGCCAAGCCCATTCAGTGAGGAAAGGACAGTCTTTTCAACAAGTGGTGCTTGGAAAACTAGATATCCACATGCAAAAGAATATGGTTGGACTCTTTCTTACACCATACATAAAAATTAACACAAAATGGTTCAAAGACCTAAATGTAGTTATAAAATACTTAGAATAAAACATAGGGGAGAAAGAAATTTCATAACTTTGGATTTGGCAATGATTTCTTGGATGTAACACCAAAAGCGCAAGCAGCAAAAATAAGAAAAATTAGATTTCTTCAAAATTCAATACTTTGGGGCATCAGATATTATCAAAAGGGAATGAAAAGATCATCCAAAGATTGAAAGGAACTATTTAAAAATCGCATATCTGATAAGCAATTAATATACAGAACATACAAAGAACTCCTAAAATTCAGCAACAAATAACTCAATTCAAAAATAGGGAAAGGGGGGCACCTGGGTGGCTCAGTGGGTTAAGCCTCTGCCTTTGGCTCAGGTCATGATCTCAGGGTCCTGGGATCGAGCGCATTGGGCTTTCTGCTCAGCAGGGAGCCTGCTTCCTCCTCTCTCTCTGCCTGCTTCTCTCCCTACTTGTGATCTCTGTCTATCAAGTAAATAAAAAAAATAAAAAATTTAAAAATAATAGGGAAAGGATTTGAATAGACTCTTCCCCAATGAAAATATAAAAATGGCTAGTAAGCACATGAAGAAATGCTTAACATCACTAATCATTAGGGAAATGCAAATCAAAATCCACAAAAAATACCCCTTTTATATCCATTAGGGTGGCTATTACTGAAAAACAGAATACATGTGTTGGATATGATGTGAAGAAGCTGAAATTTTGTGCATTCCTGATGGGATTATAAAATGATACAGCTGAGGGGCACCTGGGTGGCTCAGTGGGTTAGGCCTCTGCCTTCGGCTCAGGTCATGATCTCAGGGTCCTGGGATCAAGCCCCACATCAGGCTCTCTGCTCAGCAGGAGGCCTGCTTCCTCCTCTCTCTCTCTCTGCCTGCCTCTCTGCCTACTTGTGATCTCTCTCTCTCTGTGTCAAATAAATAAATGTAATCTTTAAAATGATACAGCTGATGTGGAAAACAGTATGCCTGTTTTCCTGTATCCCCCAAAATTAAAAATTGAATTTCCATATGATCCAGCAATTGTACTTCTGGATATACATCTAAAAGAATTGAAAGCGGGAACTCACACAGATATTTAGATACTCATGTTCACAGTAGCACTATTCACAGTACCCAAAAGGTAGAAACAACCCAAATGTCTATTGACAGATGGATAAGCTGCATGTATAAATACGCACACACACACACGCTGAAATATTACTCAGTCTTAAAAAGGAATGAAATTCTGTTACATGCTACAATATGGATAAACCTTGGAGACATTATGCTAAGTGAAATAAGGCAGACATAATGGGACAAATATTCTATGATTCTACTTATATAATAAGGTACTTACCTAGAGTAGTCAAATTCATGGAGATGGAAAGTGAAGTAGTGGTTACCAGGGCCTGGTGGAGGAGGAAGTGGTGAATTATTATTTAGCAGGGCAGAGTTTCATTTTGGGAATGATGAAGCTCTCTGGAGATGGGTAGTGGTGATGGTTGCACAATGTGAATGTAGTTAATGTCACTGACTTCTATACTTAAAAATGGTTAAAATTGTAAATAAATTTCATCTTGTGTATATTTAACCACAATTTTAAAAAATGAAAGAGTGGGTGGGGCTCAACACAAGAGAGGTCTATGTAAAGAATCCATACTGCCTTATTAGCTTCTTCTTCTTCTTCTGGCCATATGACCCAGCAGGTATGGTACTGAAGTGTTTGTGATAGGTTAGTGATACCATATGAAGCTTTTAATAATCCTCTATAATTGAATCTTATGCAAGCTTTTAGGATTTGGGAGCAAAGCTATGTCACCTTCTTTATATAACTATTGGCTTTTTGGGAAATTGTTTTACTACTGGGCCCTAGTAGAAACTGAATGCTTGACCATGAGTGATCAAATTATCTTGTGACCTGAGCAGCCTATAATATACTAAATGTATTCTGAAACACCAAGCCAGAAAGCCGGTTGTGCCCAGCAGTACTCCATCATTAAGCAATGGTACACAGGAGATCAGGCTCAAGCAAGCCTTCTAAGGCTCAAGTAAATTGTATGAACAAGTGGCCCAGTTGTCCATCATCTCTGCTACTGCTACATTGCCTCCTCCCTCTCAACTTTCATCCAAGACATCATGGTGAGCCCCTGTGTCTCCTATTGAGTAACAGGAGAGAAATATTTGGGATTCATTTGCAGATAGTTCTGTATTCTATGGTGTGGACATAGATAGCTACAGCACTATGGCCACTTTTTGGGGTGGTCCTGAAGGTGATGAAGGGAAATACTATAATTGGGAGAGCTTGGAGCAGTACACCTGGCTATTCATCTTGTCTGAAAAGAGAGATCGCTAAGTGTAATGGTCATTCTAATTCATGGCCAGTGTCTGACTAACTGGATGGTCTGGAACTTGGAAGGAACATGATTGGAAAATTGAAGAAAAAGAGGTTGGGGAGGGGTATATGTAGATAGATTGAATGGGCAGAGTGTGAAGATATTTGTGGCTCATGTGATCCCAAAGAACAATCTCATTAAAGGATGATCATAATAATCAGGTAGATGAGTGATACATTCTGTGTATGTCTCAGCCTTTACCCCCATTTATCCCTGGTCCTGCTCAATGGACTCATGAACAAAGTGGCCATGATGCCATGATACAAGTTAGATGTGGGCTCAGCAGCATGGATTTCCACTTAACAAGTCCAGTCTGACAACAACTAAATGCCCAAATTGCTAAGAGCTGAGTCCAAGATCAAGCTTCCGTTTCCTAGAGGTGTCAGCCATCCATGAGTTGTATTGAGTCTGGCTACTTTCATTATGAAAGGGACAGACCTTTTTTCTCACTGAATAAATAGATACTTCTTCTGGAAATGAATTTCCTTCCCCGCTTGCAATGTTTCTATCAAAGCCACCGTGTATGGACTTATGAAAGTCTTAGTCACCATTCCACAGCACTGTTTTTATTTTTTTTTTTAAGATTTTATTTATTTATTTGACAGACAGAGCCTGGCTAGCTCAGTAGGTAGAGCATGAGACTCTTACTTATTTGACAGAGATCACAAGTAGGCAGAGAGGCAGGCAGAGAGAGGAGGGGAAGCAGGCTCCCTGCTGAGCAGAGAGCCTGATGCGGGCTTGATCCCTCTGAGACCATGACCTGAGCCAAAGGCAGAGGCTTTAACCTACTGAGCCACCCAGGCGCCCCCTACACAGCACTACTTTTAATGAAGAAACTCATTTTACAACAAATAAAGGCAGCAATGGGATCATGCTCACATAATTCACTGGTCATATGTTACCTATTACCTTGAAGTCATGGCTTAATAGGATGATTGGCCAGCCTTTTCCTTTTTTTCTTCTGAAAAAATGTTACTTTTAACCATTAATAACTGTACAGTTCAGTGGCATTAAGACATTTACAATGTTTTGTAGTTACCATCACTATCTAGTTCCAAAACATTTTCATCATCCCAAAAGGAAATCCTGTACCCATTAAGCAGTCACTCCTCATTCATTCCTCTCCCTAGTCCCTGGTAACTACTAATTGGCTTTCTGTCTCTATGGTTTGCCTTTTCTGGATAATTTATGTGAACGAAATCATACAATATGTAGCCTTTTGCATCTGGCTTCTTCACTTAGAATGTTTTCAAGGTTCATCCCTGTTGCAGAGTTGAAATAGCCTTTGGCAGACTCAATAATCCCTCCATCTGAGTTGTGATACCTTTTGTAGCTAGGATAATGTTCTGGCTTGTGTTCTAAATCTAAATATATATCCATGGTCCAGGAATCAAGAGGTAGGAGTAGAAGTGGATCTTTTACCCCTAGTGAGTCACATGCAGACTTTTGTTTCCAATTCCTACAACTTCGGGTTTTGCTTCTCCAGAGGTCTTAGTTCTCAAAGAGTGTTTCTACCAGGGTACACAGCAAGAGCTCAATCTGTAAACTGAGATCACCACTTGGCCAGTTGGGGCTCCTCGTGCTATTTAACCAACATGCACAAAAAGGGGGTTACTCTACTGCCTGGAGTGATTGATCCTGTTAAACTGATCTGTAGTTGCTACTACATGGGAATGTGCCTGGAATGCAGGAGATTCTTTGGGGGTGTCTCTTAGTATTCCCATACTCTGTAATATGAATTAATGGAAAAGCACAACCCATCAGAAGTAGAACCTCTAATGGTCTAGATATTTCAGGAATAAACATTTGGGTTGCCCCATAAATGAAGGAACTATTATCAGCTGAGATGCTTATTGTAGGTGAAGGGATATTTAAAAAGATAATGGGGAAAAAGAAAATAGTTATAAATAGTAATTATGATTATGTTGCCAGTTGCAGTTACAAGAATTATAATAGTTGTGAGCATTTCCCTTCATTTTGATATGAATATATTTGTGTAAATTTTAACTAATTCCTCCCCCATTTCCCTAGGATGTGTTAATAGTGGGTAAGTTTACATCTTAGTATTTAAGTTATAGGATATCAAAGGGGTAATATGACTCATCAAGAAGAGGGATGAACATCATTCAAAGATTCTATCCTCTTTTAGGGAGGGAGGGAGCTATTTTGGGTTGTATGAGAGATAGTTGTATCATATGGACATAAGTATGATTTTACTATGGTCCTTATTTGATAATTAAATGTGATTAAAAGAAGTGTGTATGGATGTCTAATTGACAAGAGTTCAGACTGGGTTAGTTTGCCCTAGCAACTTAGCTAATTGGAACTACATTTCCCTGAATTCCCTCATTTTTAGAGTTTTGGTTGGCCACGACAGAAAATTGTAAGAGATTTGGGAAGTGGAAGTGAAGCACCAGCCATTACACTTGGTAGGTCCATGCGGGTTCCCAAGCACTGCTGCAGTTTGCACATGACATGCAGTTTTGCAATATGTGTGTGTGTGTGTGTGTGTGTGTGTCTGTGTGTGTCTGTGTGTATACATTCTCCTATTGGTTTTGTGTTTCTGGATAACCCTGACTGTATGCTCCCCAGTACAGTAAAGAACACTGAGAACAACTGACATTCTGGTCTTGAGATACTGTATGGTTCTGAAATCACACAAAACAGAGTTCAGTGGCACAGATTACATATGTGGCTATTGTGTGGGTTTAAGTTAAACGTTGTATATAGAATACCTGTCATGGCTCACAGTGGGTGCATAATGCTAGCTCCTTTCTCTGCTGAAGAGAGAAGCACTGTTTAGTTAGTGCCCTGAGTTATCAAATGATTTAATGGAACTGAGTCTCCTAGATGTTACTAAATGTGATAGTTACTTGAAGCATATACCGTTTGATAGAACACTAATACCAACTTCTGGGTGCTTAAATGTACAGAGAATTCAAACATTATTTGGTTAGTTCTGCCATTTATTTGTGTAAGATCCAGGGCAAGTTGTTTCCCTAAGCCCAGTTTCAGTTTAGATTCTATTATCTCATAGGGTTTTTGTCAGAATAAGAGTGTTTAGCTTAATCCTAAGCATACAGCAGATCCTCAATATATCTACTCGATGTTGTGGGAGTAATGAGAGTTCCAAAGATGAGTGGGTCAGTGTCACATTAGAGAGCTGACCATCTAATGAAGACAACATCCGTGAAACCATAGTGGAAGTTATATTTCTCTTAATAGTAGAGAGCAGACAAATAGACAACCATTGAAGAGGTAGAATGTTTTAAGTGATGTAAAAGAAACATGCCATGGAAAGATTACAAGAGGTCTTGCAGACTTTTGATTTACGGAATCATGAGCATTTCATATCTGATATCATCAGTAATGGCTATGCAGTACTTTCAAAGATCTACCACCTTGCCAATGGCTAGTCAGAGCAAATAAGTGGAAGGGTGGGTGTCCTGAGAGCAGAGCCGAATCCTTTTGCCAGCAGGAAAGAGCTTGTTCAGGCTGACATCCTGGGGGCTAGAATGCATTTGAAACAATGGGCTGGAACTGAAAAGCTTTGATAGTTTGGGGAGAAATGTGACAAAATGAACCTGCAAATGACATACTCAGCTTACAAACCAGGTCAAGAGCTCTTTGTCCGCTTTCTAAAAATCAAAGCTAACAAAGAAAAACACTTTTGGTAAAAGGTCATGCAGGCTCCTTTTTTCCCTGTTTTCTCAGTATCATCCTTTCTTTCTCATTTTTTCCAGTGCATACTCTCACTTCTTCTTTCTCAGTCTCGGTGTTTCCCCTCCACCCTTTCACCCCCTACTCACTCCTGTATTCTCGGCACCCCTCTTCTTCCCTCGGCCCGGGCAGCCCTAGGGCCCGCACCTGCCTGGGGACAGCCCCAGCCTGGCCCCGCCAACGGACTGACAGTGACGTAGCAGGGAGGACGGGGCCCGCGCGGCCCGCTGACGTCACTGCCGCAGCGGTCCCCAGCGAAGCCCAAGAATGGGAATTCAAGGAGGGTAACACTGCGGTGACTCCGCGGTTAAGGCTGAGCGCTGCAAGTACGCGGCGTGCTTTAGGTTTCTCGGGTCAGAAGGCCCGAATATCGCTTGTTGCGCAGGCTGAGCCCACTTCACACCATCAGCGCACTCGAAAACAAGAGTTTAGCGACAACGGGATTGTCCCCACACGGTGGGGCCTCGTGCGCACGCGCCTTGGGTGGAGGACATATAGAGGAGAGCTAGGGGGAGCTGCCGGTTGATTTTGGTGGGGGAGGAGGGAGGGCGGCGTGTGGCGGGAGAGGACAGTGACCGAGCTTAGCGTGCAGAACTGGAGAAAGGCGGTTTACCCCCTCCGCCGCTAGTCTGTCTCCCCCGGCGCTGCGGTGGCGCGGTGCCTGCGGCGCGGCGTCGTGACGTCACGGTGGCGGCGGCCGTGGTTGGCGCACGGTCCGCGGCTGCAAAGTGTGAATTACGCCGGGCTCGCGCCGGCGGCGGAGTGAAGTCAGGCTCCGGGGGAGGGGAGGGGCAGGACGGTGGTGGCGGCCCGAGCTGGTGGCTGGTCCCAAGCCCCGCAAGCCTTGGGTCTCGCCGCTGGCTCCGGCAGTCTTTTCTTGCACCGCTTTCTTCTGTCCTTGCTCCGCTCCTGCTCTGCCCTGCCCGGACCCGCTCCTCGCGAGGAGCCCCTGGGCGACAGGGTTCCCCCTCCGACTTTGCCTGTGCTGCCCCCGCTTGCACTCCGGAGCCGGGCGCGCGCCGGTCCTCGTAACTGTCGCCGCGGCCGCCGCAGCGTCTTCCCGCCAGCGGCCCAGGCGGAGGGTTGGGGTGGGGAAGGCGTGAACGCGGCTTCCCGGCCCGGGGTGGGCGGCTGCCGGCCCTGCCCCCGCCTCGGCCCGGCGCCCCCGAGCCGCGGCCCCTTCCCAGCGCAGGGGCCGGCAGCCTCGGCTGGGCGGGCGCCGCGCGGGGGCAGGGCAGGCGTATTCAATGGAAGTATGTTACCAGCTGCCGGTGCTGCCCCTGGACAGGCCGGTCCCCCAGCACGTCCTCAGTCGCCGAGGAGCCATCAGCTTCAGCTCCAGCTCCGCGCTCTTCGGCTGCCCCAATCCCCGGCAACTCTCACAGGTAATTGCCGCCGCCGTGGACCCACACTTGGGGGCTTCTCTCTTTTGTTTCCCTCTCCCACCCGGGTTCACCTTCGCGACACCCCCAGTCTCCTAGCTATTTACCTCAGACCCAACATTGTCCATTGTGGTGGATTTCTAGGCTGGCCTCTTGGTTCGAGAGCCTTTTTTATTCTCGAGCTTTGCACACTCAGTCCCCTGGCCTTCTCTGATTTCCTCCCCGCGCCCAACCCGGGTGGGCTTTGGGAGCCCTTCACACCTTCTCCAGGTCCGCCCCCCTCTGTGCTCAGCGGTTTAAGCTTCGGGAATGACCGTTTTCCTCCCTTTCTCGAAGTCTGGATCTCGAAGTCGGGCCTCTCTAACCTTAGTTGTGGCCTCGGGCACACCTGTCCCCCTTCCCCCGTGCACACACCTGTGCGGCGTTTGTGCCTCGCCTCCCCCTGCTCCCGCGCACCCCTTGGCGTTCGGATGGTCCTGCTGTTGTCCGAACAATAGGCCAATTCCTCGTCGCTGTTCCCCAGCCCCTTCTATTCTGTGGATGGACCTTAAGTGCTAGCAAAGAAACAGGAATCGGGAGTGCTTGCCCGAAGAGCTTTGGCTTCTGCAAAGTTGATAAACAGGAATCAGTTTTGTTTTTAATTTGATAAGGAGATTTTAGGAGAGAAACTACTAATGAGCACTCACAAGGAGACTTTGTTTTGAACGGTGCAATACCAGTTGCTCCTGAGAATTTCGGTTTTCTCCTTTGGTGATGCTGTTGGCCCAACTCCTTAGTTCTGGGTGATTTTGATTGCCAGGTTTAAAATAGGCAAAACCAATTTTGTTTACATTTGAACCAAGTATCCTCCATTTCTGCCAGAATGTTACCTGTTCATGATCAATTTTTAATTCAAATACATTTGTTTTCCCTCTTGGTTAGCATCTTTTATGAAGCATATTTTCTCTCCCATTGTATTGTAATTATCTTGAGCCGGGTCTATGTGTGCATATATTTTTTTAAACCCGTAGTGTGGATAGCACCTGGTAGAGATTTTGCTTATGATAAGTGTGTCCAGTAAATATTTTCATTTGCTGCTTTGCCTGAATGGTAGAGAAAGCAAGAGACCATCTGGATTTCTCTGTAAACTGTTTTTATTTGAAATGAGACTTATTTCACAGGACAAGATGGTATGCTAATGAGGTCAGAGCCAAATTTGTGGTTACTATAGTAGTTTAAATCATACTACGTTGTTATTTTGAAAGTTAGGTCCATGCTCTGCCTTTATAGTACTTAAGCTTAAAGCATTTTCAGGTTCCAAAATTAATGTTGAAGAAATGTTAATGCATTGCTGGAAAAGGTTTTTAATGGTAGTAATTTTTTTCACTTCACAATATTATTTTACTTTCTTAGATCACAGGCACATAACTAATACCCATATCCAGATCAGTATAAATAATAAGGATGATCAGTAGTTTTTTATAAAATGATAAAATACCAGTAAACTTACTTGTGCTCCCTGAGGAGAAAGTGAATGAGAAAGGAGATTCCAAGAGCATTAAAACAAGCCTAGTACCAGGGTTTTACCTGTTGTCTTAATTAATCCTCAGAGACCAATTTGAAGCCCTGTTCCTTCTTGACTCATTTCCTAGCCTTGGGTTTAAATGGGTAATGAAATTTTAAAACTATGGTTTTGGCAGATAAAGCAAATATTGTAAATTTACACCATATTTTACTAACTCCTAAAGCTTAAAAAAAAAAAAAAAACTATACCCCAAAGTGAAATATATAGGAACTTACGAAAATTTGGACAGAAGGTTTCTTGAATTATAACATTTTTTCTGAACATTGTTGCCCAACATTAAAATGATGCTAAACTTACCATGGGCTGAAATGGTTGTATTTATCATTACCAAGACTTAGACTGGTTATCATTACCGAGACTCATGTTGTTAGTGATTTATCTAGGGCTAGATGGGAATGTGTAATAGAAAAAAAAAAAAAGAAAATTTGGGAATCTTATTTAGAGCTTTATACAATAAATGTTTAATTAAATCAAAACCCTTGAATTTTCAGTTCCTAAGTCTAAAGCTACAAAAATTTTAAAAAGCTGAGGTGGTTTTGTAGTTTCATTTAATACTTAGAAAAACAAAACAAAACAAAAAAACCTCCAAACCTGGTTTTCTTTTCTTTTTTTTTTTTTAAGGTGCTATGAAATTATTTTTCTGAATCCATTTTAGAATATGTTCAAAACTAGCAATCTTTTCAGTTCTTCAGTTTCGCCGTACTACTGGAGACTATCTCCTAGTAGATACTTAATACTTGTTGGATGAGTGAGTAAGTAATGAAGTTATCTCTGACTGGGCATCAGTTTTAAATATGAAAATAATGTAAGGACTTTTATCATGGTGTAGCACTTCTTTATCTGGAACCAGGTTTGGAACTTGTAACTGCAGACTTCAAAAAAAGATTCAGGAAATAAGCAGAACACTGAGCAACCAAAATATAGATTTGATGATGCTCTCAAAGCCTGCGTGTTTTAGGTAAAGTTCTGACAAACTTGTGTTGCAAGCAGCAGCAAATTTAAAGGGGTTGGAGGCTGCTAGAATCAGTTTCTCACTGATACTGGCAAAAGTTAACAGCGGACACACCAAAGCTGGAGATCAGAAGAAAAACTCTTCAAAGCCAGCAACTTTTAAAAGGGAACCCTGGGGACATATAGTTTAGGAACCCAATAATTATTAGTCAAAATAATACTTAATTGAATCTGTTTTTAAAAATGGAAAGATTCCCACTTAAAAAAATCTCCATGCCAAACCAGTGTTGGTTCTTAAATGGGTAAGGGTGAGTTGTCTGAAAAATTCATTTCTATGGAATACCAACTAACTGTCCCAAGAATGCCAAGTAAATGTGGCATTAACTTTTTGTTTTAAACCAGGTCATGTACTGCTTTCTCTAATGGTTAATATGAGTTCTTTGAATTATTTGGAAAATCAGAATAATAAGAGAAGCTTATTTTTGCCGGTTTAGGGTATCTGTTGTTGATAACTGAGATTAAAGATTTTTCTTGGAGAATAAAGTTCTTACTTAGGTAAAATATTGTGAGAGCAGAACTTGCCTTGCTTGGGGTGCCTGGGTAGCTCAATCAGTTAAGCATCTGCCTTGAACTAGGTCATGATCTCAGGGTCCTGAGATCAAGTCCCGGGCTCTCCACTCAATACGGAGTCTGCTTCTCCCTCTCACTCTCCATCTCTCTCTCTCTCAAATAAATTTAAAGAACTTAAAAGAAAAAAAAGAAGAAATTGCCTAGTTCACTACTGTGTCCATAGTGCTTTGATAGGTAAGTGCTTAGTAATTGTGGAAGCTGAGTTAGTGTATTGATGACATGCCAAAGCACTGCGCCTGTGATTATTTTGGTCAGATTTTCTATGCCCTGGAGAGAAATATTATTTGGGTTAGAAATTTGTGATCTAATTTTTAAAATTTATCATAAATTGATGGTATGTATTATTGAACAAAATATTAAGGTCTCTTTCCTGAAGACATTATCTTTTTAGAGCAGTTTTAAGTTCACAGCACAATTGAGTGCAAGGTAAAGAGATCTCCCATATGCTTTCTGGCCTGGTACATGCATAGTCTTCTCCATTATCAGCATTCACCGTCAGAGTAATACATTTGTTACAATTGCTGAACCTACATTGCCGCATCATTACCACCCTGAGTCCATAGTTCACATTAGGGTTCCTTCTTGGTGTCTTTTTCTCCTTTTTTTAAAATACAGAAACTAGGGGCGCCTGGGTGGCTCAGAGGGTTAAGCCTCTGCCTTCTGCTGAGGTCATGATCTCAGGGTCCTGGGATCAAGCCCGGCATCATCAGGCTCTCTGCTCAGCAGGGAGCGTGCTTCTTCCTCTCTCTCTCTGCTTGCCTCTCTGCCTACTTGTGATCTCTGTCAAATAAATAAAATATTAAAAAAATAAAAATAAAATACAGAAACTATTCCACAAATATTTACTAAACACCTCCTGAGAATGAGATTTCTTGTATTACGTACTAAGAAAATGCAAAGAATTAGTAATTGAAAAAAAAAAAGACTTGTGAGCCTACCAACCTAACCACGTTTTTCTTTGATGCATTATGTTCCTTATACATAAACACTTTTTACTTACCGTATACATCTCTGTTGTCTTTAGCAATATCTTTAGTATATGACAAATTTTCAAGTTTCTAGATGTGCCAGAACAGTTCAAAGTCCCTTGGATAAAAGCTGGTTCTTAAAGAAGCCTACAGGAGTATGTTGGGGAACCTGGTATGATTATATGTGACTTAATTTTTATATTGGAGTTATCAAGGCATAATGAGACTACAGCTAGGTAAACCCAAATTTCCTGAATAAATCAGGGTAAGCCTCACATAGTAGTTGAGGTTTAGGCCAAAGCCTGAAGATTATGTAGATGTTTCTAGATAAGTGGGTGCATATTGTGGGGGCGGTTAGAGGATGGTTGGGGAAATTGTGTAGGGCAGCAACTATCCAACAGAACTTTTTTTGTGATGATGGAAATTTTCTTTGTAGTATCCAATGTAATAGTCATTATCCATATACACCTAGGTAAGCACTTGAAATGCGGCTAGTCTGAGGAACTGAATTGTAAATTTAGTTTTATTTAAATAGCTGCATATGGCTAGTGGCTACTATGCTGTCAAGGAATGGTATGGTTTTATGTATATTTAATGATTATTAGTGATGATGTCATGTTCATCTATGTGTACCGCATTATCTGAATGTTGAATGTTAGAGCTATTTCAGGTCTTGATGTTGTACACAAAACCTTAACACCTTCGTACATGTTTGATAAAGTCTTTAGAATGGTATCACTGGGTTGGGTCAAGAGGTAAGAACATTTTTTGGCTTTCTAGAATGCTCTGTCTTTTTACAATACTAGGATAAATGATTATCACTCGTTCATCACCAATCATAGATTACTAGATTATAATATTATATAATTAGTAAGCATTTTATGAATGTTTTATAAACATTCATAGAAATGTTCTTCTATGTTAGATGCACCGTGGCATGCTGAGTTTGTTTCAACTTAGACTAAACAATAATATACACTTTCTGAAGTGTTTCTGTGCATTTACATTTCCTCTTTGTCAGATTTCATTTGCATGTCTTGTGCTCATTTGTAAGGACTGTTATACATCTAATGTCAGTTTGTAATAGTGCATTATTCCAAATTACTGTTGCCATAGTAGTTGCTTCTTCACAAATCTACACTCAGAAGCCAGTATACAGGAAATAATGTGAACAGTCGGTGTGACGTCCTGGAGTGGTTCATTTGCTGAGAACTTCCTATCTACTCCTGAAACACTTGTGTTGGGATCTTGGTTTCATTTTTCTATTTTCAGAAATATTTCATACTTTCATTTAAATTTAATAATATCATGTCTTGGCTTTTACTTCTGAAGCAATATATATCTATGCTATAATTCAAATATATGTTCAAACATAATATTAATGTAAATTTATAGTGTATTTGGAGTGTTGTTCTGATTGAGGAGTAGGGTGTTCAAATTGCTAGTTTATAAGTTGTCATCAGGAACATGTTTAGTCTGTGGGACGTGATTGAAAGAGGTTTTAGACCTATACCCAGGTTTTGTTGCCTTGTTGCTATGCTTAGAGTTCCATCAGCTGTACATACTCTCTATTCAAGAATTCTTTTTTAAAACACAAATGTCCTGCAAAAGGTAAAATATTAAGCCTTTTCAGGGAGTTATGAAGAGTAGGGAACTCGCTGGATGGAAAGGAGAGGTACCATCCGTCCTCTTTGAGGCAATTTGATAAGATGTCTGCTTATACTTTAAGTTTCAACCATTCTTTCCTTTTTTTTTTTCCTTTTCTTTTCATGAAGGACTAGAGTAATTTTAGAGAATTAACTTCTTTCTAGTGATGGGTATAGAGACCAGTTTGGGAAGAGAAGAGCTGAAGAAAAGGAAGTTGATAAAGCTTAGCTTAATTCAGATTTTTGCCTGGGACCATTAATACCCATTTAGTTGGACTAAAGACACTTGGGAAATTTAGGTGATAAAAGAATTCTCATTGCATGCAGATCTTAAGGAATTTAATTTTCTGTACCAAAGACTGTGTGTTTGTGTTTCTATAAAGTCTAATTTTGTTAGAAGTACCTTGACTAAATGTCTTTAAGATCTGGGCATTCTTACATTCCCTTTGGCCAAAGGGAATTCCCGAAAACTTCAACAATTAATTTTTAATCTTCTAATTTAGATGCAACTTAAAGCTTTTTTATTCTACAGATTGCTCATATCTTGTTTAATTTGAATTGAGAGAAAATTAAGTGTTTATTCTTTCCCACATTTAAATAGCCTGTTCTTGTCTAAACACAACATACTTTGTTGATTTTTATATTGTTGTTAAATGTGTCTTTCCAAGGTTACTCACAAATAAATGATACTTTCATGTGTTTGCATTCAGGTATGCTATATGAGATAGTAGTATATGAGGAAAGGAACAAAAACATTTGTAGATGAGCCTTTGAAGCTTGCAGAGCTTCATTTTGGCTGCTGGCAAGTTCCCTTCCTAATGGACCTGTGCCAGTGATCAGAAGTTTCTACTGCTTGTAATTTTGAGTAGGAATTTTGGATTACTGCTCCATGCCTCCACCTACTGGTAGGGAGGGCTCTTCATTTTCTGAAGATAATGATAGGAGGAGGAGAGAAAAGCAGGGGAGGGAGAATTGGGGGAAGAAGATGAATTGTTAATTGGCTAACTAAGTTTCAGCCAAGCCTCTCTGTCGAGTTTCCGGTAGACCAAATTCAAGCTCAGGACCATGTAAAGTACTTGACAAATGGTGCTTAATAAAGGTGCAGTACTCTTGTTTCAGTGATAATTGTTTCTATTTATTGAGTACCTCACATGCCAGATACTGTAATTGATGTATTTAATCTTTACAGAAACTCTATATAAGTGCTGTTACTCCCATTTTTACCTTTTTTCCCAAGGAGTAAATTGATCTTAGACAAAATACATTATTTGCCCAAGGCATCACAAGAACTTTGAGAAAGACCTCTCATGTTTCACACCCTTACTTTGTATCCTAGTCAGCCTCCATGAAGGTGAGTAGAATGTAGTTAGTCTTTATGTTTAATGATTATAGATTTTTGTTGGCTCATAGTTGTGGATAAAGAAAACACATTTGATGGTTTGAGGTAATTATTTGAAGTGATAACCTTTATTTTGGTTGTTTCAAATCATACCTGGATTTTGTTCTAGGTGCCACTTTCTAGGAGGACATGACTAAGTTAAATCATACTCTGAAGATAGTTACCAAGGTGATGAAGTGATTTCAAAGCACATTGTTTGATATGTGAATGAAGAAATTGGAGACATGAACTTGGAAAAGGGAAGCCTTAGAATTTGGGCCAAGAACTTGGAGATGGAGGTGGAAGAGTGGTTGCTAAAAGATAATAGAGCATTGCTCTCTTCCGGTATGTGAATTACTACCATGTGAATGAGAAAAAGGAAGGGAGGGTTAAGATTTTGATTGGTTGTATGTTCTTGATTGCTATACCCTGTTCCTACTTGGTGAGGGCAGTTGCTAATATATCAGAGAAGATACAAGCTTAAAGTCGTCCCTTGTCCAAGGTAACACAACTAGATAGTAGAAATGGATTAAGCTCTGGGGGCCCTAAAGACTATGTGTTCTCTTCTTCCTTTTATGACATGGGAAAAGGATGTTTCTGTAGAGAGTAGAATAAGATGAATATGTAGAAACAATAGGGACATAGACCTTGTGTTTAATCACACTAACAAACGCAAACTGAAAGAATAATAAAATAAGTATATAACATGAAGATTACACAATGCCAGTAGGATATAAATTGTAAATTTGCTGAAAAGTAATTGAACAGTTGAATAAAAAAAATTAATACATTGCTTTTACTTTTAGTACCGATCATCTATAGTTTGTCCCAATTTTGTTTAAAACTAAATCACAAAATATATACATATCTATACACCATGCATACTCACAAAATAAGAAAAATAAAGGCATGGGTATCCCCAAATGCTAACCGAAGCCATCTCTGGATGTTAAATTATAACTTACTTTTAACTTTTTGTTTAGTATTTTGTGTAATTTTACCAATGTCCTTCTTTTAGCATGCATCTTTTTAATCACAGTAATCCTAGAAAAAGTGAAACAAGTTGTATTTGGGCCCAGATCTCTGACAGAGATGTCCAGAGAGAGAACAGGCTACTTCATGAGATTATATTGAGATAGCAGTTTGAAAGATATGGTCAAGGGGATTGACTCTTCTGGTTCCTTCCAACTTCATGATTCTGTAATTTCTTTGGCTAACTCAATTATGCACATTACAGGTAATTTTGAATAGCTCTGACAATTATTAATTAGTTTCACTCTCCATGGGAGTTGTTCAGAAGTAAATTTAAGTGTAATTATTGTTAGAAAAACAAAGCTAGAGGTATCACAATTCCAGATTTCAAGTTATACTACAAAGCTGTAGTAATCAAAACAGTATGGTACTGGCACAAAAATAGACATAGATCACTGGAACAGAAAAGAAATGCCAGAAATAAACTCTTGATTATATGGTCAACTAATCTATGACAAAGGAGGCAAGAATATCGGGGAAAAGACTAAGACTTTTCAATAGATGGTGCTGGGAACACTGGACAACTACATGTAAAAGAATAAAACTGGACTACGTTTTAACACAATACACAAAAATAAAGTAAAAAAAAAATAAAATCAAAATGGATTAAAGACCTAAATGTAAGACCTGAAACCATAAAAATCCTAGAAGACAACATAGGCAGTAATCTCTTCAACATCAGTTGTAGCAGCCTTTTTCTAGATATGTCTCCTTAAGGCAAGGGAAATAAAAGCAAAAATAAACTGTTGAGAACACATCAAAATAAGCTATTGCACAGTGAAGGAAACCATCAGTAAAACAAAAAGGCAACCTACTGAGTAGGAGAAGATATTTGCAAATTATATCTATGATAAGTGGTTAATATCCAAGATATATAAATAACTTACACATCTCATCACAAAAAAAATCCAATTAGGAAATGGGCAGAGGACCTAAATAGACATTTTTTCCAAAGAAGACCTATAGATGGCCAACAGATACATGAAAAGATGCTTAGCATTACTTATCATTAGGGAAATGCAAATCAAAACCAATGAGAGATGTCAGAAAGGCTAAAATCAAAATGATGAGAAATAAGTGTTGGCAGGGATGTGGAGAAAAAGTAATTCCTGTGCGCTGTTGGTGAAATGTAAATTTAAGTAGCCACTGTAGAAAACAGTATGGAGGTTCCTTGAAAAATTAAAAATAGAAATGCCATATGATCCGGTAATTCCACTTCTTGATATTTACCCAAAGAAAACAAAAGCACTAATTTGAAAAGGTTTATGTTTCTTGTGTCATTATTTACAATAACCAAGATATGGAAGCAGCCTAAGTGTCCACTGATAGACAAATGGATAAGGAAGATGCACGTGCACACGTGCGCATGCATACACGCACACACACGCGCGCGCGCGCACACACACGCACACACACACACACACACACACTGGAATATTGCCTAGCCATAAAAAAGGATGAGATCATGCCATTTGAGACAACATGGATGGACCTAGAGGATATAATGCCAAGTGAAATAAGTCAGAGAAAGACAAATACTGTATGATTTCACTCAGAAGTGAAATCTTTTTTAAAAAAAAGAATAAACAAAAAGTAGAATCAGACCTATAAATACAGAGAACAAATTGGTGGTTGCCACAGGGCAGGTGAGTGAGGGGTTGGGCAGAATGAGTAGTGGAAGTCAGAGATACAGGTTTTCAGTTATGGAATGAAGAATTCACAGGAATAAAAGGTATAGCATAAGGAATATAGTCACTGATATTGTAATAGGGATGTTTGGGAGCAGATGGTAGCTACACTTGTGGTGAGCCCCGCATAATGTATAATCTTGTTAAATCACTATGTGATTTACCTGAGATCAACATCATGTATCAACTATACTAACACACACACACACACACACACACACACACAAAACATAGTTACTGTTTTGAAGAGCTATTTGATGATAGCCCATGAGGAGATGCTAAACAATGACTGCTAAACAATGACCGTGGCACAAGGACTAGAAAGTTAGGAGTTAGGACCAAGGAACTGGTTTGATGTGGGAAGTAATAAAAAAAAATTTCCTACTTTTTTAGTCTGGGAGACCAGGTAGATCATGAAGCTAATAACAAAAATACAGATAGGAAGAGGAGGCAGGTTTTGTTTTTCTCTGTGTGTGTATGTATGTGGGGCAGGGGGAAAGAGATAATAAATTTACTTTGTGTTTATTGATTTCAAGTATCTGGGGAGTATCCAGGTGGGGATATCCAGTAGGCAATATCTTAGGAAGGTTAGGACAAATGACACGTTCTAACTTTCACTATCAGGGTTTTTTGCTCATGTACCCCTTCAAAGAACTGGAAAAACAAACACAAAACTATATACCTTCTCACATATTAAGAATTTTTCCTTTAGGGGTGCCTGGATGGCTTAGTTAGTTGAGCATCTGAATCTTGATCTCACCTCAGGTCTTGGATCTCAGGGTCATGGGTTCAAGCCCCATGTTGGGTTCCATGCTGGGTGTGGAGCCTACTTAAAAAAACAAACAAACAAACAAACAAAACAACCTTTCCTAAGTTTCAGTATTTGTAAATGCTATAATTTTTGTTGTATTACTTAAATCACTATTTAAAATACATCCAGGGAGTTTTTGACAACTTGATAATTTCCACTTCTGTTTCAAAAAATATGTGAACAATATCTTAATTTTAACAGTCAGAGTTTTTATTTTATTTTTCTCTTGAACTCACTTCTGTTTTTCTGTCATTACATATTTTATACTTGGAAACATTGTACCAATCATACTATCATACTTTTCTATAATTAAAGTAAGTAAATTCATGAATTTAGTGAATGAGAATAAAAAATGTTTTGTATTAATTGTCACCCAGTTCTTCTGAGTTCTGTGCAAAAACTATTTTAATTAAAAACATTCAAACTTTCCTAAGTTTGGGGTGCCTGGGTGGCTCAGTCAGTTAACCATCTGGTTTTGGCTTAGGTCATGATATTAGGGTCCTAGGATTGAGTCCTGCATGGGGTAATTCTTCCTCGCCCTTTGCCCCTCCCCCTGCTCATGCTCTCTGTTTCTCAAATAAGTAAAGCTTAAATTACCATTCTTCCTCTTTTACTTTAATAGTGAAACTATTGAGAAATCTCATAAATAAAAAGTGCTTAATTTTAGCAATAATATCACCCACTTTTCTAAGTTGACAATGAAGTGATTGATCAAAATTATTTTTAATACTTTGTCAGGTAGCAACTGCATTTGGTTTAACTTCTGTATTCATGGAAGTCAGAATTGATGACCCCTTTACTTGACAGGCGGGGATACTCACCACTCTACTGACGAGGACGGCAATGACCCCTTTACTTGAAAAAAAAAAATGGATACCCCAGTCTGTAAAGTCATTAACTTTCTCACCATAGGTATTTTGAACTCTCCTTTTGGCTCTTTAGATGTTGTTAGACAACAGCTCCACAGTAAGTATAGGGAAGTGTTGAGTGTTGCAGATTCCTTTGTGAGGTGGTAGAGGAGTAGGGATGAAAGGGGAGAGAAGGTAAATAAAAACTGATATACTGGATTAGCGGAATGGTTCTAGAAAATTGTATATATGGAAGTTGAGCTGAGAAATTAATTTCTTTGAAACTCTCCATTCTCTTGTACTTCTAAGGGCTATACATGCATGCCCCAGTTTGCAGACCACTGGTTTTCTACATTCCACCTTGTTATTATCTTCTTGTTGTATTTTACTATTTTCCACAGGCATGTAGAAATAATATTTCATACATCAAAATTTTTCCCTGTGGTATGTGCTTATTTCTAATTCTCAGTCTTCATACTTAATCACTCTAGGACTTCTTTGGAAATGGAATCAGGATTTTAATGCTTGAAAGGAATCCTGTAAGTCATTTTAAAGATTTGATGGTTGAGATTCAGAAAGGTTAAATGATTTCTCCAAGATCCCACAGTTTAGAAAGTGGAGAAGTTAAGAGGTTTTGTTTTTTGGTTTTTTTTATTTGTCAGAGAGAGAGAGCGAGCGAACGAGCACAGGCAGACAGAGTGGCAGGCAGAGGCAGAGGGAGAAGCGGGCTTCCCGCCGAGCAAGGAGCCCGACGTGGGACTCGATCCCAGGATGCTGGGATCATGACCTGAGCCGAAGGCAGCTGCTTAACCAACTGAGCCTCCCAGGCGTCCCAGAAGTTCAGAGTTTTAAAATTAGTTCTTCCCAACTTTGTTGCTTCTCTCACTATATCCCCTACTTCCTTGTGAAAGAATTGACCTTTGAATTTCCTTAAATATCAGTCTTTCTTTACTGAACATTATTCTTTGAATAGCAACTATGTATAATCCAGTGATTATGTGAACAAGTCAGAGTACAAACACATTCAATTTAAAACATATCGGAGTTACTTCTTAAAACGTAGTAAGAGATAAAGCCAAACCATTATTGGAAGTGTAATGGGCCAGTTGGGAAGATACCGTTTGATTTGTTGAAATGAGAGTTATATACAATAGGAATAACCTTTTATAAAGAAAGATGTATTTCACCTATACTTTAAGAATTAAGAATAAAGTTTTTCTCACATTGAGGAATAAAATAATTAATATTCCTGTTATACAAATTGCTCACTCTATAGCCTTTTATATATGAAATGGTGGGTGATGGAATTTTTTGATAATTTTTTTACTTCATTTTACTTTTTTCATTGAACTCTTTATAGTGGACATTTTAATAAAATCTTAAGAAAAACAGTGAAGCTATTCCAGATAGCAAACCTTATTTATTTATTTATTTTTAAAGATTATTTATTTATTTATTAGTTAGAGAGAGAGAGCGAGCCAGCACAGGCAGACAGAGAGGCAGGCAGAGGCAGAAGGAGAAGCAGGCTCCCTGCCGAGCAAGGAGCCCGATGTGGGACTCGATCCCAGGATTCTGGGATCATGACCTGAGCCGAAGGCAGCCGCTTAACCAACTGAGCCACCCAGGCGTCCCGCAAACCTTTTTTAAAGACTTAAGTTTTTTAGAGCAGTTTTAGGGTCACAGTAAATTGAAGAGGAGTGTACAGAGATTTTCCACATGCCTCCAGCCCCAACACATTTATAGTCTTCTCCAGCTTTATCAACACCGTCCACCAGACAGCTACATCTGTTACAATTGATGAACCTACATTGATATAATCATGCAAAATCCATACTATACATTAGGCTTCACTCTCGGTGTTGTACATTCTATGAGTTTGGACAAATATATAATATGTGTCCATCATTAGTGGTACCATACAGAGTATTTTCATTGCCCTAAAATCCTTTGTGCTCCTCCTAATTATCCCTCTACCCCAGCCCCTAGCGACTACTGATATTTTTATTGTCTCTAGTTTTGCTGTCTTCAGAATGTTATATAGTTGGATTCATATAGTCCCCAGCCTTTTCAGATTGGCTCCTTTCACTTAATAACATGCATTTAAGGTTCTTCCCATTTTTTTGTTTTTGTTTTGTTTTGTTTTTTTAATGGCCTGATAGCTCAGTTCTTTTTAGCACTGAGTGGTAGTTTGTTGTCTGGTTGAACCACAGTCTTTTCATTCACCTACTGAAGTACATCTTGATTGCTTCCAGATTTTGGCACTCAGGAGTAAAACTGCTATAAACCACTGTGTGCAGATAACTTACTGGAATTTTGATAGGAATTGCACTGAATCTAGATCAAGTTAAGAAGAACTGACATTTTGACAATATTAAGTCATCCCATCCATGAATATGCAGTAACTCTCCATTTATTTAGTTCTTTTATTCATCTGAGTTTTGTTATTTTCTCATATAGATCTTGTGCAATTTTTGTTAGATTTATGCTTAAGTATTTCATTTTTGGAAGTGATAATGTAAATGGTATTGTGTTTTAAATTTTAATTTTCACTTGTTCATTCTGGTATACAGAAAAGAAGTTGATTTTGTGTATTAACCTTGTATCCTTTAACCTTGCCATAGCATTCATTCGTTTCAGATGGGTTTTTTTCCCTATTCTTACAGATTTTCTATATAGACAGTCATTTCATCTGTGAACAAAGACAGTTTTATGTCTTTTCCAATCTATACCATGTTCCCTTTTTTTGTCTTACTACATTAGCTAGGATATCCAGTGTGACATTGAAAAGGAGTGGGGAAGGAAATAACCTTTGCCTTGTTCCTAAAAGATTCTTTTAACAGAGCAAGAGAAATAAGATTTACAGGGAAAAAGGGAAGTTAAAAAAACCTATTAAAAAAATAAGACTACTTGTTAGAAAATTGTTAGAACACTCATCTCTAGGAAGAAATACAAATATAGGAAAACATGTTTAGCTTTGGTAGTAACAAAGGAAATGCAGGAAGAAAGAATGAAAGAAAGAGAGAAAGAAAGAGTATTTTTGGTGGGGGGAATCATTTTTTTTCATATTGACAAAGACTGGCAAAACCCAGTGTTAGCGGGGTCTGAGAAAAATGGCTTATTCTTATATAGAGAACTAGGAGCATCATTTGATTCAGCATTTTGGGAAGGCAGTAGATCTTTACAAATCCAAATTTTAAGTGTGAAAACTACCCTTTTTGCAGTCATGGAATTTGTCTAAAGGGGTAGTTGCAAAAATTTGCTAAAACAAATACACAGAAAATTTTTTGGTAACAATTTATAACACTGGAATGATGGGTATTTAGATTATTCCAGTGCTCATCAGTGTGACAGTTGGCTAGAATATGTTGTCTTAATTCAGCATAAAATTCTATCCAGTAAAGTGATGCCATATATCCATATTCATCTTGGAAAGGTATGTATAATGATTTGGGGAAAAGACTACCTGCATAGTAACGTGTGTATTAGCCTGTTTATGTAACTTTCCACATAACATCTGAGTTTTGTAAATAAAAATATGAAGATGTTATATACACCAGTGTATGCATACATACAAGTCTGATGGGTTGGTCAGCAAAATGTTAACAGTGGCTATCTTTGGGACTGGGACTTCTGGTGATTTTTACTATCTTTGTACTCATGAAATTTTTTTTTAAAGATTTTTTTTCTTTATTTAACAGAGGGAGAGAAAGTGAGAGAGGGAACATAAGCAGGGGGCGTGGGAGAGGGAGCAGGGAGCCTGATATAGGGCTTGATCCCAGGACCCTGGGATCATGACCTGAGCTGAAGACAGACTCTTAATGACTGAGCCACCCAGGTACCTTGTAAATTTTTTTTAACAGTAGAAATATATCACTTTTATAATAGAAATTAGTAAGGCTTTTTTAAAAAAACTTACCATTCAGTGACATGTCTGTTATGTGGAAATAATGAAGAAAGGTCTAGCTAGCTAATAATTCAATAAGTATAAATAGGTGGTTCAGAAGTGGATTGTTCACTGACACATAGTAGATATTCAAAATGGTTTATTAAAATGGAAGTCTAGGGCTTTGATGTGTGGAGGAATACACTGCATTTTTAATGGGAAAATGAAGTAAGTTTGGTGAGAGATAGTTTACAAAAACTATTTTGCCTGTTTCAGAACTGAGAAGTTAAGCTTTCTGCTATAGTTCAATTTATTCACATATTTAAGGGTCTCTGTATTAGCATAACATTTATAAAATGTAAAAAGTCTCAAGAAAATTTATGGCCCAGAATCAGAACGTTTATGTTAGAAGAGACTATAAAAATCAGTTTCCTCAACATACAGTTAAGTAAACTGAAACCACAGAGGTTTTAAAGGACACACAGAGGCAATATAGAAATCTCTTCTGTTGAACATCCATTTTGGCTACTCAGTTTTTGCTTGAACATTTTTGGAATAAGATTACCACTTTATAAGGCAATCCATTGTGGTGTTAAATGGTGTGATGGGGTTGAATAGTGTCCACCAGAAATTCATGTCTACTTGGAACCTCAAAATGTAACCTTGTTTGGAATAAGGATCTTTGCAGATATAATCAAGTTGAGGTTATATGGGATTAGGACAGGCCCTAAATCCAATGACTGATGTCTTTCTAAAAGGAAAGGATGCACAGAGACCGAGACACAGGGAAGACCATGTGAAGATAGAACAGATTGGAGTGATGCAGTTTATAAGCCAGGAATGCAAAGGATTGCTGTGATACCCGAGAAACTCCTAAGAGGCAAAGAAGGATTCTTCCCTAAAGCCTTCAGAGGTAACAGGCCCTTCTCGGCCAACACTTGATTTTGGACTTCAAGCCCGCAGAACTGAGAGAAAATAAGGTTCTGTTGTTTTAAGCCACAAAGTTTGTGTTATTTCAGTAGCCCTAGGAAATGACTACAAATGGCTTTGATTATTTAAATGTATTTGGTCATTCTTTGAATCAGCAGACATTAACTGAGCACATTTATATGCCAGGTACTCTGCTAGGTATATCAAAGAGAAATAAAACATATTTCCTGCCTTGGTTTTTGGAGCTTGGTCTAGTAGGAGGGATAGCTATGTAAATCTAAAATTGTAATACACTTTGATTTATGTTCTCATTATGATAGTATATGAAGTTTATTAGTGGCACAGTTGAGCTGGGAGAACCAGGACAGGTTTTAGAAAGAGAAACCTTTGTGCTGGTCTGAAAGAGTTTGAAAGATAGGTCTGAAAATCAGCCTCTATGGGAATTCTGCACGATTCCACCCCAACTCATGCTATCAATCCTGCCTGGGTCAAGACATGTTTAGCTTGCTGTGATAGCATCCTGTCACTAGAATTCTCTCTCCACAAATCTGTCGAAGTAATTTTTTAAATGCAGTCAGCTCATGCCACTCTGCTGAAACATCAGTGGGTCCTTATCACAGTGAAAATAAAATCCAAACTCCTTTTCGTGCTATGGCCCCATGTAATCTCACACCTGCTAACTTTTCAGTTCCCTCTTCCACGTGATCTTTTGCTGTGAACATGCCAGGTTTGTTCCCATCTTTGACTTTGCTCTTGTTCTTCTCTCATCTCAAGATCTTGTCATGGCTCCTTGTCCTTCCAGTTGCAGCCCATTCTGCAGAGCAATCTTCTCTGACCACCCTATTTAAAACATCACCCCATCCCCCAGCTGTCCTCTTACCTTGTTTTATTTGTGGCGCATACAGGTAACTTGATTCATTTGTCTGTCTCCGCCTCCCACCCCCACCTAACTCCCCACCCCTGCTACCACAGAATGTGTGGTCAGGAAGCAGGGATCTTATTTACTCTGTTCAGTGCAGTGTCCCTAGTGTGCAACACACAGGAAATGTTCAATACAGAAGACTGAAGAAAAATGTACTCTTTTAGTCTCATGCTATGGTGTCAGATCATATGTCACCATAACTCTTTCTGGGATGAATCCCAAATTGTATTCCTGTAATTTCATTTTATAGTCCCACCTACTCCCTCCCCTTAAAATTCCACCTTCATCTTTATACCCTTTCTGAGCTGCCCACTGTGGTATGAAACTATCTTAATCTCTAAATTTATGTAATCTTATTTAAGAATTCTCTGAAGTTAAGAAAACTTGCCCAAAGTAACACAATGTGAATGGTGTTTCTAGGATTTGAACTTAGATCTGTCGTTGACTAGAGCTCCTCTCTGCTGTGCTTTAGTTGGGGGCTGAATGCTTTTGGTGAGGAGGAGGTAAAAATCAAGGATTAGAATAGGAGCCCTCTCTTACTTGAAATAGAAATAGCAGACACTTACTTGTTTAAGAGGAACTGAGTGATATTTGTTAAAAGGAATTCTAAAAAGAAACTTGAATTTTGGGGGGGGGTTAAATTTAATACATGCTTATTTATTTAAACAGAATATACAAAAAAAGAAAAAGAGGAAAGTAAACACAACCTGTAGCCCTACCACCCAGGGATAAACACTGTTAACATTTTAAAACACTTTCATCCAATCCTTTTATGTGCAGAAATAAAATATTGTGATGTCATTTTTATATACAAGTTTTTCTCCTAATTTTAAAATAATTTCCTGATGTAATTGCTAGATCAGACCATACTGTGAGATTTCCTTTCCAGAAAGGTGATGATATCAGTTTATATTTCCGTGAGCAGTATGTGAGTGCCTTTTCATACCTTGCTAATACTTTTAGTTTCCATTTCTTAGATTTTTATTGATATTAAACTTGAAGAAGATGTTTATTATTAATTATCTGCTAGCTATTTTCTTTGACTTGTCTATATCCATTACCTATTTTTCTGGAACTGAAATGTGAAATTGGAGGCAAAAAATGTTATGCTTGGAAAAGTATATTGAAAACGATTTATTTGAGGGCTTCTGAATGTACTACAGAAGCACTCTTACTATTAAAATAGCACACAATCTCTCCCTCAAGCAATATTTTAAATTTAGTGATACTACCTCAAATTTTTTACTAGTTTAAAAAAAAAATCAAGGGGCCCCTGGGTGGCTCAGTGGGTTAAAGCCTCTGCCTTCCACTCTGGTCTGATCTCAGGGTCCTGGGATCGAGCCCCACATCAGGCTCTCTGCTCAGCAGGGAGCCTGCTTCCCTTCCTCTCTCTCTGCCTGCCTCTCTGCCTACTTGTAATCTCTGTCTGCCAAATGAATAAATAAAATCTTTAAAAAAAACCAACATAGAACTCATTTTAAGTAAAATCTTTAAAAATCTTTAAAAAAAATTGAGATTTTAGAAAAGCTGTGTAAAATGAGTTCTATGTTGATTTTTTTAAAAGATTTTATTTATTTATTTGGCAGACAGAGATCACAAGTAGGCAGAGAGGCAGAGAGAGAGAGAGGAGGAAGCAGGCTGTCTGCAGAGCAGAGAGCCTGATGCGGGGCTCGATCCCACGACCCTGGGATCATGACCCGAGCCGAAGGCAGTGGCTTTAACCCACTGAGCCACCCAGGCGCCCCTAAAATCTCAATTTTTAAAGATAATTTCTATCTTACATTTAGAAGGTTTTTTTAGTGGCTTAAAATATTAACATGAAGGACGACAAACTGAAGATAAAAGCAAAGTATATATTACCTGACATGTGTAGAACCAACATTTTAAGAATTTTTCTTTTGTTTTAGAGTGAAAATACTCAATTCATTTTCAGAGAAAAACTTTCTGGAAGTGACTGAGAGGATTTTTGTGGTTGACCTCAACTCATCTCCAGTTAAGGTGTAGTTTTAATAACTGTAGAGGCTTTCCACACCTACTTCCCTATCAGTGGTGTTTTTAAATTTCCTTTAGAGCAGGATTCATGTGGGCTATGCAAGTAAAGCCATTGAAGATATAAAAATAAAATTTTAGAACTTTTATTTATATTTTTAGCCTTATTGTTTTAGATCCTAATTTTATTCATGTTGCATAGAGTACATAAAAGTAGGTGTATGTAGTTCATAAAAAACGCATTACAAGTTTGGAGACCATTACCTCAGAGCGTCTCTTGATTGCTATGAATTCTCTCTCTCTCTCTCTCTCTCTCTCTCTCTCACACACACACACACACACACACACATGCCCCATATATAACATTTCAAAGGGTTCTTGGAGTCCATTCATCACGATACCCATTTAACCATAACCTTTCCTTACCTCCTGAATCCATTTAGCTGCAACTTTTTGTCTACTGATTTGACTTTATTAACCATCTCTGATTTTTGTCCTTGAGATTAAAGCCCAGGATTAACTGTCAAAACAGCTGGCCTTGTACACTGATCTATCCTGACTTCAGTTTGATTAGATTATGAGCTCCTTAAGAGTGGACACTGTTTATTTAGCTGTGTTAATCCAAGTGCTTCACACAACGTAGATACTAAGCAAATGTAAAAATTACGTCAGTCAGACCCTTATGAAGTCCTATCTGTGACTCAGTCCTACAAAGTCCACCTTTCTGCTTTACTCACACTCCCTCCCATCCCTTCCTTCCCACAGTGCCTCCTCACACCCTGCTGTGCAGGTTAGTCATTTCTGCCAGTAAATCCTCTTACGGCATCCTAAGGTGGTCACTTTTAACTCTTTGATGGCTGAGGATTTCTGGAGAGTCTCTTGAAGTGGTGTTGGCATTCACATTCCCTCACAGAAAGCTGGTAAGTGACTTGGTTAGAGTGAGGATTAGCTTTCCAGGCTCTAAAGACTTCATAAAAAGTATCTGGTTTTCTTTTGGGGCCTTGGTTGTGATAATAGGTTAGATTCCTGTTGTTGAGTAGCCAGATGACTATAGGCAGCCCTTATCTTCAATACCAGGTCGGACATAATCCCAGGTTAACATACCCTTTTTGTTTTTAGGATAAGAATATGGAACTAGAGAATACCAAACCAGAAGAAAATGGTTAGAAAATTTTGCTGGTTAGAAACTGGAATGGTTTGTTCAGGTAGAACACCAGGGATAATAGAAATATAGCATGGCCCCATATGTAATTTGAAGTTTTCCTGGAGCCATATTTTAAACAATAAAATGAAACAGGTGAAATTAGTTTTAATGTATTTCATTAACCAGCTATATCCAAAATATTAACATATAATCGGTATTAAGAAGATATTAATGACCTATTTTTATCATTATATTTTTGGAGAGTGGATTTCAGTTCTGACAAGCACTATCTCACGTACTCTGGAGCCACAGGTGGCTAGTGATTGATGTTTTGTGGTCATCTTGTCGGAGTCAGGACCGCTTTTTTTTTTTTTTTAATAATTAGACGAATGTGTAGTTATATTTTGTGAGTTCTGTACATTTCCCTTGTTTGAGCCTTAAATTTAATTATTAGGATGTTTGGACATATTAAAACACTGTATACGTTAGCTGCATTTTTAGAGATTGTGGCTTCAAATATGAGAGGACAGCGAAGTTTTTAGCAGCTCTCCTTTGCTTTCTTTGCCCTGGGCTGTTACAGTTTCTTGGGGATTTGGGGGGGCTGTAGCTTTAATCTTAAAAGCTATGCTTTTTCATAGTGGGACCAGCTTTCATCCTTCTTCAGATATATTTTTAGGTTGATGGAAGCTGCTGGATGAGAAAATACATAAAGCTTTTTGTTGGGTCAGTTTCCAGTATGTCCCTTTGCACTGAAACTTTGTTTTCTCCTAAGAAATACAGGTATAAAAGATGAAATGAAAAGACTTTTTTTTTTTTTTTTTAAGTAGAAAAATTTACTTTGTTATACAGAGTCAGTCTTATTTGGCTAAGGTTCTAGCTAGAAGTGCCCTTGAAGAACATGAGTAGATAATTTTTCATTTATTAAAGAAAGAACACAGTGATTGGATTGCAGACCAGGCATCTTGGATTTGAACATTGGCCAGAGGATCTGTGTTTTTTACAAATAATGAAATTTTATAGGATAAAGATTCCTTAAATCTCTTTTGAAATATAAAAAATGATTTTGAAATGTTTAATTAACCAATTTAATTAATTTAAACAATTTCAGTGTTTAAAATTATCAAAATGATTTAAACAATATTTTTGAAAGTTTGAAAAGGAATAATTCATAATCCTACCATAACATTGTTATTTTTATGTATTTGCCCTGTTTACATACATATTTTAAGGTAGCTGTGATGAATCAGTACATTTAATTTTGTAGCTTTTTGGAATGTATTTCTTTTAAAAGTGTGGATTTGTAATGTCACTTAGTAATATAACATTTTATTTTGTTGTGATATAATTGCCTGGAAATAGGTACAGGTTGGTGAAGTGATTCCATTCCATGAAGTAACACAGGGATCCATTTGTTGTTGTGAGTTGCTTGCAATCCAAACTTGGGCCTTAGGGCAGGGGAGAGAGAAGTGGTTCAGGGCAGTTTATTGTGGAGGTAGGTGGGGAGGAAGTTGTGGTATCTTTTCCATTCTTGGTGAGGACTTAGTCACAGGGCTCCACCTAGCTGTAAGGGAGGCAATAAAGGAGAAATAACATTGTAGGAACATGCTTTATTTCCACAGCTTTCTCCACGATTTTGGGTTATTTCTTTAGGATGGTTTTATATAACTGGGATTACTGGTCCAAACAGTATGAATATGTGAATAGATTTTTTATTTGTATGTAACTTTTCAGTACTTTGGAGATTAACCAGAGGCCAATTGTTTGAAACTTTCAAGTATTATGCTGTTGAACTTCAAGTAAGAAAAGTGGGATTCTGTGGTATTCTAGCTTGGGACTACTCACTTTCCACCCCACTCTGACCCAGCTTGACTGGCATGGAGGTTCTGCCAGCAACAAGCAGGGTAGAAATACCTCAGCTTGAAGGGGGCTCAGTTCTCCGAGTGGTGGGTGATGCCCAGTGGCATCATTTTCAGAAGTAGAAGGAAGGGCCAGTGGCTCATCTCTAATAGCAGGGGCTTGCAGTACTATTTGAGGCAAACGTTCTTGGTTGAGGCTGCACATAAGCACAGGAAAGACCTGGGAGGGCTCAAGGTACTCACATATTTTTGACTGATCCTGAAATTGCATTCATGCACCCAGGAGACTTGAAAGGGCCCTATGGAAAGATAAACCTGGGGCAAACTTGAAAAAAGACTGAACTCAAATGAGCTCCCCTTACCCACATACATATCCATTGGCGGGGGTGGGAGCCTTAGTGGCTCAAGGTATTTGAGATACACTCTGTCTAACCACAGACTGACCCCTAACTAATGCAAAGGTATAACCCCTAGGAAATCAGGCTTAAAAATAAAAACAGTATATTTAAAACTGAGTAGAGATATCAGTGACTGCATACCTCAGTGAGAAAGATTTTACATGTTTATTAGCCTAGACATGATACTAAACAAAATGAAAGAAGCAAACAAAAAGAAAGAAGCAACAATACCTATAAGTGAGTAAAGAATCAGAATCCTTAGTTGCTACATTATATTATATAAAATCCTTAGGTTTAATAACAGCTAAATTATAAGCCATTTAAGCAGTGAAGTGTGACTCATGCACAGGAAAAAAAGCAATGAAAAAGAATCTTCTCTTAATGTTCCCAAATGTTAGAGTTTAATGAAGACTTAAACTATTAAAAATTTGTTACAAGAACTAAAGAGAACCATGTTTAAATACAGGAAATTATAACATAAGTCAACAAATGCAGTCTCTGGATGAGGGTATAGAAATAATAAAAACAATAACAACAACAACAACAAAAAACCTGTCCCCTGTATATGATGTCATTAGAGAGTACTTCACTTCTGTAGTAGTCTTTCCCAAGACTTCTAGTCTGAGTGTGATCTTGAAAAAAAAAAAACAACAAAAAAACAGGCAAAATGAAACTTAGGATCACTCTGTAAGAGCACCTGACCATTACTCTTAAAATCTGTCAAGGTCATGAACATCAAGGAAGAACTGAGAATCTCTTACAAATCAGAGGAGACCAAGGAGACATGATGACTGAATGCAATAGTCCTGCATTTGGATCCTAGAACAGAAAAAGGAAAAATTAGTGGGAAAACCTATGAAATCTGAATGAAGACTGTAGTTTTGAACCAATGTTAGTTTCTTACTTTTGACATATTATACCATATTTATGTAGGATATTAACATTGGGGAAAGCTGGGTGAAGCATATACAGGAACTCTCTGTACTATCTATGCAACTTTTCTGTAAATCTAAATTATTCCAAAGCAAAAAGTTAAAAAAATATCAAATGGAAATTCTAGACTTGAAGAATACAATGCCTGAAGTGAAAAATTCACTAGAGGGGTTCAATAGTAGTCTTAAGGTGCCAATAGCCAATAAAAATAATCAGTGAATTTAAAGACAGACCAATACATATGATTCAGTCTGAAAAACCGATGAAGAAAAAGGGACAGAGCCTCAGAGATTTGGGGAAAACATCAAGCATACAACATGTCTGCGCTGGGACCCCCAAATGGAGAGAGAGAAAGGTGCAGAAAATAGCCTTTTGGAAAATTTTCCAAATTTGATGAAAAACTATACATCCAAAAGTTCAGTGAACTTCAGTTGGATAAATATGAAGGACCTGTGTCAATCTGTAACATGTCAATAGTCAATCTGTAAACATAGTCAATCTGTAAAAAGATAAGACAAAATCTAGAAAATCAAGAGAAAAATTACTTGTTTTATACAGGGGAGCATCAGTGTGATTGATCACTGCCTTTTCATCAGAAACACTGGGAGCTAGAATGGGGTGACATATCCAAAGTACTGAAAGAAAGAAAAAACTGTCTATGAATAGTTCTGTATTTAGCAACACTGTCCTTCAAAAATAAAGGTGAAACAAATACATTGATATGCAAAGACCGAGACAATTTGTAGCAAGCAGACCTGCTTTACAAGAAATACTCAAAGAAGGAAATGATATCTCATGGTAACTCAGATCCACAAGAAGAAAGGAAGACACTAGAAACGTAAATATGTAGCTTAATATAAAAACTTGAAATACTTCTTTTTCTCATTAATTTTAACAAAAATACTTGAATCTTATCAGAAAACCAATTTAGTATCTGTAACATTTCATTACCCCCACCCCCATATGTTATAGTTCATTCATCCCTGTTGTAAACAAATTGTTCATAGCTGTTTGCCTTTTGGTCTGTAGAATCTCAAAATTTTTGGTTTCGGAACTCCTTCCCATTCTAAAAAGTTACTAAAGACTCCAGGGAGTTTTTGCTTAAATGAGCTTTATGTTCTGATATTTTTTGTATTAGTAAATAAAATTGAGGAAAAATTCGAATGCTATTTATTTACAGATAACCATACCAGTTACGTATTAACATAAATAACATGTTTTTTAATGAAGAAAGTGACTATTCACAAGCAAAAAAGGAGAATGGTATTGATTTTATACTTTTCAAATCTCTTTATTGTCTGGTTTTAATAGAAAACTGCTGGGTTCTCATATAGGCTTTTGCATTGAATTTATCGAAATATGTTGGGGCACCTGGGTGGCTCAGGGGGTTAAGACTTTGCCTTCAACTCAGGTCATGATCTCAGAGTCCTGGGATCGAGCCCCACATTGGGCTCTCTGCTCAGCGGGGAGCCTGCTTCCCCCTCTCTCTGCCTGCCTCTCTGCCTACTTGTGATCTCTCTCTCTGTGTCAAATAAATAAATAAAATCTTAAAAAAAAAAGAAATATGTTTATTTGGTGGACGTATATAAAGAAAATCTGGGGCACCTGGGGCTTAGTTGGTTAAGCATCTGCCTTCAGCTCAGGTCATGATCTCAGTGCCTGGGATTAGGCCCCACTTCAGACTCCATGCTCACCAGGGAGCCTGCTTCTCTCTCTCCCTCTGGGGGTCCCCTTGCTCATGTTCTCTCTCTCTCTCTCTCAAATATATACATAAAATCTTTAAAAAAAAGAAAAAAAAGAAAGACAATCTGGCCCCACTCAGATGTAGTTGGAAAAGAGAGGTGTATAATCATAGCCTTTAATTATAATTATGGATATTTTTCTTTGATATGATGCCAGAATTCAAGAAATGGTAGTTTTGTAAAGGTTAGTTGCAATGTGGAATCTGAAACATAAACCAGTGAATTTTTTTGATTCATTGTTATATTAAGCAATGTGCTTTGGTACATCAGAACCCATCCTTCCTATTTATCTCTAAAGGATAAGGGAAAAAACAAAAGTTTTCTGACTGAAATAATCTGGGAAAAAACCGTTAGGATAATTGAGTGTTGCATAAGAATGTCTTGAAATGGCTTTTATTAGTCTTTGAGATTTCTGAATGTAATGGCTTCTGTAAGTTAGGACTTAATTTAAAACTGCTGGAAGCTGGGACCACAGATTATTATTACTATATACTTAATTTAAAACCTACTTATATGTATCATCATCATCATTGTAAAAGTTACACCTCCTTGTGGTAAAGCTAAATAATTTAGAAGCATGTAAAATGTAATTAGAGTAAACCTCACCTTACCAATTCCCAAGAGATAAGCAATAGTAATGGTTTCTTGAGAGCTTTTCCTGAAAATATGTTCACATATAGGTATCTTGGTATGTATTATATGCATATGTGTTATACATATACATATGAAAATCTTTTTAAGCAAATGGAATCGTAATATACATATTCTGTAAATACATAAATTTTAGATTTTTTTTTATTTTATTTATTCATTTGACAGAGAGAGAGATCACAAGTAGGCAGAGAGGCAGGCAGAGACAGAGAGAGGGGGAAGCAGGCTCCCCGCTGAGCAGAGAGCCCGATGTGGGGCTTGATCCCAGGACCCTGGGATCATGACCCGAGCCGAAGGCAGAGGCCTTAAACCACTGAGCCACCCAGGTGCCCCAGATATTTTTATGTAAGTGTATTATGTCATTCTTTTTAATAATTTATTCAGTTGAGAGAGAGACAGTACAAGCAGGGGAAGAGGCAGAAGCAGACTCCCCGCTGAACTGGGAGCCTGATGTGGAACTCCATTCCAAAACCTGGAGATCATGACCTGAGTGGAAGGCAGATGTTTAACCAACTGAGCCACCCAGGTGCCCCATTTCATTCTTTTTTAATGGCTGATTAATAAATATGTTACTAGATTGGTTATTATGAGAAAAGTTTTAGTAATGAAAACGCCACTTTTAAAATTAAAAATTTAATTCATTCATGCAGTCGTTGCTCCTGATCCTTTGTTAACATTTTTATTGGTCAAAAATAAGTCATCACTTGTAAATAAAATAAAGTCACTTGTAAACTGAAATTGGATATCTTGGAAAGTGTGCAAGTTTTTATGAAGTTCATGGATATGATTTTAAAAAACTCAGAGCTACTGATAGATAAGTGAAACAGAAAATTCTTAAGGATGACAGATGCTTTGAAGGGAGCTTGATTTCATTACAGTAACTTTTGATGTAAGTGATTAAAGAGAGGGCTCCTAGGAAAAATGGCTGAAGCCAGTCAGTATTTCTGAAAATAAGATCTTTGCGATCATCTCCAAAGAGAAAAACATGAAAGTTGTGGCATATTGTGTTATCATGCAATTTAGTTGAAAAGATTATGCTAAAGAATAAAGTCAATACTTGATTCTTTTTTATTCTAAGAAATTTATGCATAGTTGAAATTATAACTTAAGTCTTGTCAAATGTAAGATAACTTAAAACTTATTTTTATATTTTTGTTTTATTTTTCAAGTCAAAATCTTGAAAATCCTTTATCATTTTCAATATTTACAATTACATTCTGGTCCTTAGCTTAAATAATTCACTTCAGTGATCTTTTCTCAAAATCTTTCATGTTTAGAAAACTAGAAGCACATGAATTCCATTTGTGTACTGTATGTCATTTATCAGGTCCCTGCCAATCAAGGGTATTTAGGCCAGCAGTATTTGTGTGTGTGTGTGTGTGTGTGTGTGTGTGTGTGTGTCTTCTGAACAGTGCTATAGAGAATATCATATACAAATATCTTTACATTCCCATGTGAGTATGTCTGTGGGTTACGTATCTAGAAGGGGAAGAACTTGGGTCAAGAGCTATGACCATTTTCAATTTTGTTATCTCTAAAAGGATTACATGAATTTACAAACTCACTACAAAACTCTGTATATACTTTCTCAGTGTATTCCTTGTTGTCCAAACCTTTCCTTAAATTAGCACAGTGAGAGTTTGTACAGTGACAGATTGGATTTTATCCCAATATATTTACTTCCTGAGATTTGGGTAGCTAGAGTAGGGACAGTCCGGCTAATAAGGGGTTCATTTGAAAATTTATCCTAATCTGTTTAGCTCCTCAGTTGGATAGTGAGAGTTTGAATTAACAAGGGATACCTGTTGTCTTCTCATTGATGCTGATGTATTCTCAGGCTTTATAGTCCTTGCCAGTGTGTGACAGGTTAAAATAAAAATGTCTCATTACTGTGGACTCAGAAACAAACTGAGAGTTTTGGAGGGGAGGGGGGTGGTGTGTTGGGTGAGTCTAGTGATGGGTATTAGGTAGGGCACGTATTGCATGGAGTACTGGGTGTGGTGCATTAACAATGAATTTTGGAACACTGAAAATAAAATAAATAAATAAAATGAGTCTTATAGGCAGCAAAAATAAAAGTCTCATTAGGTTTGCTTCTCTTTAATTGTAAGTCACATTATGCATATTTTAATTTTAATGGCCTTTGTATTTAAAGATGTACCTTCCAATTACTTTCTTATTACGAGAGTGATATTTCTAATATTAGGGAAATAAAGACTTATTACAGTATTACTAATAACCTTATGGTAAATTTTTATGTATTAGTTTTGTATCTGTTTAGTGAAATGTCTCATTTTTTCCTCTTATAAGGCTTCTGGTTCTTATTATAGTTAGAATATTATCTTCTGTGCTTCAAGATAATAAATATATTCTTTCTTGTATTCTTCTATAGCCTTTTACACTATTCTCTTAATAATTCTGTTTCCACAGTTTGTTCCTTATGTTTTGATCTTTGCTCCATGTGGAATTTACTGTTATATAAGAAATAAGGCAAGAATCTAGTGTTTTTTTTTTCCTCCACTCACTATCCAGTTTTTCCTAAATCATTTATTATATAATGTATCTTTTCCCCATTTATTTAAAGTGCCACCTCTACCATATGTGAAATTCCTGATTCTGTTTGGTCTATTTCTGAACTCTAATTGTTTCATTGATCAGTCTATTCATGTGCTAGCATTAAACTTTTAATTATTACAGCTTAATAACATATTTTAATATTTAATAGGACCATTCTCTCCCCTCTTTTTTTCCCTACTTAATCTTGCATATGTATTTATTATTCTAGAAGAACTTATTGGTAGTCAGAAACTCCCCTCTGCCCTCTCACTACCCATAAAATATCATGTTGGTATTTTTACTGGGATTGTTTGATTTTGTAGTTTGGGCAAATTGACATTATGAGAATTAATCCACATAAAGTGGTTAGAGCAGTGCCTGGCATAGAGTAAACAGCCAAGAGGCTAGCTGTTGTCCTGGATATTCTTTGTACCTCATCAAATATATTCTTCACTTTTTCTGTCTCCCTCTGTGCCCCAGGAGGCTGACCTCTGTGGAATGCATCATCCAAGCTCTCCAGCCCTCTGGCTCCTTGTTGGATTTGGCCAATGGGAGGTCTTGGAGGAGTGATGAGTGCATGGGAGGAAAGAGGGTATATTGTAGAGTTGTGTTTGTCTACCTACGGTCGCACTTTCTGCCAGGGTTGGTTGCTCTCCCATACTGAGAGACCTTACTAGGGTCTAGTAGTAACAGTGATTAACAGCTCCCTGCTATTGCTAGCCCTGTGAGTGTGCCATCATTTTCCTTCTGGAAGCCTGACTGATGAAACTGCTCTTATCTTCCCCTTTCTCCTCCTCCTCATTACTACTAATACTGAATCTCCCTATTCCAGTCTTCTTTGAGATCCTTCACTAGAGATTAAAATTTTCTTTATAATGTCCTTTATCATTTATTGTTTATACCCACGTTTACTTTTACTCAGTTGCAGTTATAAATGGAATCTTTTCTCTCATTATGTTTTCTACCTAATCGGATATAAGCAAACTATTGATTTTTGTAATTAATTTTATAATAGCTGTATACAGAATTTTCATACTGTTTCTAACAGTTTTTCAATACCTTATTTCATGATCACCAGCAGACAGTGCATCACTTTCAAATAATGATGCTTTTTTTTATTCATTTGGAGTATTTTTTTGGGAATGATTATATTATTCAAATACATATTTGCACATCTATGGAGATGCTTAAAATTTTTCACTTTCAGTCTACTAATTTAGTAAATTATCTTAATAGGTAGACTAATATTAACTTACCCTTATATTCCTGGAATAATTCTTACTTGGTTGAACTGTATTATTCCTTTTAGGAGTCTGCCTGCTAGTGTCATGGTTAGGATCTTTGCAACAGTATTTCTTACTGAAAATGATCTATAGTTTTCTCTCTCCATCCAGTGTCATGTTGTGGTAGCAGTGCTTTGTTTACATCATTCCAGTATTTTTAGAGGCAAGTTAAAAACAGTAAAGCAGCAAAGAAAAGAGATTTTACACACATACGCAAATATCTTTAAACCAGTGTGGAAGTTAACTTGTTACCAGGGAAACTGGCATCATACCTTGCTGATTGTAAGGCTGTCTTTTGTATCAGAGTGGTACAAAGAACAGTTGTTACCAGACTTAAGATGTGAATGTAATGCTTTGGTGATGAACAATACAATCTTTCACTTGATCTTTCATCTATTTTTCCTCATCCTATGAGGAGAAATGGGTAAGTCTTGGCCCCATTTAACAGATAAGGTTTAGATTCAGAAAGATTGCCGCTTGCCAGAGGTCACATGTCTAATGGAGTTTATCTCTAGACCTAGAAAACAAGTCTTGTGACATACGGTCAATGCTCCTTTGCTTCATTACCTTTAGGAGTAGAGTCAATGAAATCCAGTCACGTGCATATTTCAAAATAGGAGAGACCTTGGCTCAGATTTTATTTTCAAAGTGATTATGTGTGAACAATTTAGCACTCTTCTTATAATGCATATTATAATTCAGTTTAAGCCTACAACTTCTTTTTGAGGTGGTCAGAGAACAGTTTTATAGCTTAATACTGTACATGTCACAATCACCCAATTGAAAAACTACGTACAAGGTTTATATAGGTTCTTCCCAGACAAAAATGGAAGAAAAATAGTGTGTCTTCATTTACTCATGAATAAAAAATACTGAAATTTTCCCTTTTAAAGGAATGAATTACATTTTTTCTTTATTACTAAGCTAATACATATTTATAAAGGAAAATTTAGGGGAAAAAAGACAGGCAAAAATATCAAAATCCTCTGTAATCCTACCACCAGAGATAACAGTGTGAACATATTGGTGTTGAGCCCAGCAATTCTAGTATCTATCTAAATGTATTCTTTTTCTCTGCCTCTTACTGTGCATAATGTTTTATAATCAGTTTTTTAAACTTATGGTAATTTTTCATATTATAAAATATAGCAGTATTTCAGATACTAAAGACTTTTTTCTAAATAAAGTCTTATTAGAAAACCAAATTAATGCAGTGTTTTATTGGTAAAATTTTTATATTGCTAATTTATAATTTTACTATGGGAATAAAAATGATTTGATGAACAAAAAAATTCGAAATTTTTTTGTATCCAGTGGTTTTCTAGTAAATGCTTATTACCTACAACTTGGATGAACCTAGAAAATGTTATGTTAATTGAAACAAGCCAGACACAAAAGATCACTTAGTGTAATGATTCCATTTATATAAACTATCCAGAGAATACATTTCTTTTTTTTTTTAATTTATTTGACAGAGAGAGAGAGAGAGAGAGAGAGATCACAATAGGCAGAGAGGCAGGCAGAGACAGAGGGGGAAGCAGGCTCCCTGCTGAGCAGAGAGCCTGACACGGGGCTCGATCCCAGGGCCCTGAGATCATGACCTGAGCCCAAGGCAGAGGCTCAACCCACTGAGCCACCCAGGTGCCCCAGGAAATACATTTCTATAAGGACAAGATTCTTTTGGCTCTCTGAAGGAAAAACCTACCTGATTTGTGGTGCTTGCTGATTTCTGCAGTATATTTACTGTAAGATTGAGTGGTTTCAGATATGGTTAATTCAGCAGCTCAGCAGCATCATCACCGACCCATGTTCTTTCTTTCTATTTTGCTGTCTTCAGTATGTCGGAGTTGTCCTCACAGCAGATTTTGTCATGGTTGCAAAGTGACTTTAACAGTTCCATGTATCCAGACATGACAACTTCCAGGGGAAGAGAGGGCTGTCTCTTTCCTTTTGTATCATTTTAAGTGCAAAAAAAAGAAAAACAACAACAACAACAACAAAAACCCAAACCAAAAAACAAACAACAACAACAACAACAACAAAATTCCGTGGGGCTCCTTTAGCAGAGTTTCCATCACACCTGATGTATCACATTGCCATTTTCAAACTAGCCTCTGGCAAGCAATATGGAACCATTATGATTTGTTTGGACCAGTCAGGGTCCACTCTTCAGGTCTGAAGCTGCAGCCACACTCCCCCAAAGCACATGGCTGCTAGACATCTGAACAAAATGTTGATCCTTTTAGGGAGGAGAAGAAGGTGGGTACTGGTTGTATAACCAACAGGGTCTGCTGCACTGGTGTTGGGGATGTCACTTCCAGTTGTATTATCAGCTTTAATATTTATTTTTCTATTCTGATTGTGTGGTAAGTTTTTCATTTATTCAGAAAAGTTGCAAATGTTTATGGTATTCTTTGTACCTATTTCTATGAGGCCAATATACCAAAACCCAACAAAAAAAAATCACAGGGAGACTACAGACCAATATCTGTTATGAATATGGACACAAAAATCCTAAACAAAATACTAACTGAAAATAGCAACATAAAAAAGAATTATATACCATGACCAAGTGTGGGATTCATCTCAGGAATGCAAGGTTGGCTTAGCATCCAGAAATTATTATAAATTATTGTAATGCACCATGTCAATAGAATAATAAAAGCCAAATGATTGTTTAAATAGATGCAAAAAAAAGCACTTGGCAAAATTCCAACATCCTTTCATAACAAAACACTCAAACCTAGGAGTAGAGGTGCATTTCCTTAACCTGATCAAAAGGCATAGGCATCTATGAAAAACCCACAGCTAGCATCATACATTATAATAAAAGACTGGTTGGTTGCTTTCGCTCATAACATCTGGAACAAGACAAGGATATCCACTCATGCTACTTCTGTTCAACATTGTGCTAGAGGTTCTAACCAGATCAATTAGGGAAGAAAAAGAAAAGACATCCAAATTGGAAAAGAAGAAGTAAAATCCTATTCACAGAGGACATGATCTATGTAGAAAATAACTAAGGAATCTACTAAAGAATTGTTAGAACTAATAAATGAGTTCAGCAGTGTTGCAGGATACAAGATCAATATACAAAAATCAGTTATGTGTGTTTGGGGGAAAGAAATCAGTTATGTTTCTTTACACTTGAGATGAGTAACCCAAAAGTGTACTTAGAACAATTCCATTTACAGTAACATTAAAAAAAATAAAATGCCTAGACTAAATTTAACCAAAGCAGTACAAAACTTACTCTCTGAAAACCAGAAAAGATTATTTAAAGAACTTGAAGATCCACGTAAGTGGAAAAGTACCCCAAGTTCATAGATTAAAAGACCCATTATTGTTAAGGTGGCAGGCTCCTCAAATTGATCTTCAGATTCAGCACAGTCTTCTTTATAATCCCCGCTGACTTCTCTGTAGAAGTTGAAAAGCTAATTTGAAAATTTATATGGGGGATACCTGGGTGACTCAGTCGGTTAAGTGTTTGCTTTTGGCTCAGGTGGTCCTGGGATCAAGTCCCGAATGGGGCTCCCTGCTTAGCAGGAGTCTGCTTCTCCATCTGCTCCCTCTGGCCTCCCTTGCCTCCATTGTTCACATGCTCCCTCTCTCTCTTGCAAAAATAAATAAAATCTTAAAAAAATAACATGTGGAATTGCAAGGGACCCAAAAACAATCTTAAAGAACAAGGTAGAAGGACCCATAGTCTCTAATTTTAAAACATGCTACAAAGCCACAGTGATCAAGACAGTATGATACTGGCACTTATAGTCCTTAACTTAAATACTTACCTTGGAGACCCAGGGATCAGTGAAATAGAATTGAGAGTGGAGAAATAAATCCGTGGTCAACTGATTTTTGAGAAGAGTGCCAAGACAATTCCATGGGGAAAAGAAATAGCCCTTTGAGTAATTGTGCTAGAACAATTGAGTAGCCACAGGGAAAAGGATGAAGTTGATCCTTATGACTTAAAATGGATCCAGAACTAATTGTAAGAACTAAACTATAAAACTCCTAGAAGAAAACATAGGGTAAATTTTTATGACCTTGGATTTGGCAGAGGATTTTAAATACAACACCAAAAGCATGAGCAACAAAAGAAAAATTAGGTGTGTTAGACTTCATCAAAATTAAACATTTGTGCTTTAGAGGACACTATCAAGAAGGTAAAAAGGCCACAAAATGGGAGAAAATCATTGCAAACATATAATAAGGGACTTATATCTAGAGTGTATAAGGAACTCCTATGACTCAATAGTAAAAAAGACAACTCAGTTTAAAAAATGGGTCAAGGATCTGAATAGGCATTTCTCCAAAAAAGATATATAAATGACTGATAAGCACATGAAGAGATGCTTCCCACATCATTTCCACCAGGGAAATGCAAATCAAAACCACAGTGAGAGACAGCTAGAATAAAAAATAATAAGTGCTGGCAAGGATGTGGAGAAATCAGAACCCTCATACACTCCCTGTTTGGAATGTAAAATGGCGCAGCCACTTTGGAAAACAGTTTGGCAGTTCCTCAAAATGCTAAACATAGAGTTACCAAATGACACAGCAATTTCACTTCTAAGGGAAATGAAAACAGGTCCACACAAAAACTTATACTTGAGTGTTTATAGGAGTGTTTTTCAAATAGCCAAAAAAGTGGAAATAACCCAAATGTCCATCACATGATGAATAAAACGAAATGTGGTATATCCATATAGTGGAATGTTATTGAACCATAAAAAGGAATGAATTTCTAATACTTGTTACAACTTGGATGAACTTAGAAAACTTTTTGCTAAGTGAAATAAACCAGACACAAAAGGTGACAGTGTAGGATTCCATTTATATGAAATATCCAGAATGTCCTTATGGGGATAAGGACAAAAAGCAGATTGGTGTTTGCCAGGCACTGGGTGGGGGGAAGGGAGGGAAGAATGGAGAATAACTGCTTGTGAGTATGAGGTTTCCTTTGGGTTGTTGAAATATTCTAAAATTAACAGTGGTGATGTTTGTACCTACCTAAGTATACTGAAAACCATTATACTGTGTATTTAAATGGGTGAATTGTATGGTTTGTGCACTGTATCTCAAGAAAGCTGTTTAAAAAATGTTAATTAGTATTTAAAGCTTCCTTCATGGTTTCAGAATGCTTATAAATTAGTGATCCAGAATTTTGAAGGAAAAAGTCAGAAATTTTGGTTTCACTGTGGAGTCAGTAATAACTACCTAAAATTCCATCCATTTTATTTGTCATGAATATAAAAGTTTGAGAAGTATGCCAAAGTTGCAATAAGCATTTAAAATTATACAATCCCAATGGTGCTCTTGCATGTTCATCTGTTAGTATAAAACCACTTTGTTATAGTGAAATATATGAACAGATGCATGTGAGCTTTGCCTTGCATTTCAGGAGTTCAGTTGCTTTAGCAGAGCATAATTTTACATGAGGAATCATGCACAGTCCTAAATAAAATAGAAGGTCCATTCAGAGCCCAACTTTGCTCGTGGGTAACACACATATAAAACATTCAGGTACATGCACAGAGATGCCAAGGGATGGCCTACTTTAAGATTTGTGTAAAGTATATCTGCATTTATAATTTATATATACTTTAATATATAACATATATAACAGTTAAGATTTTTAAATGTTTGAGGGGTGTTTAAATGTTTGACCTTTGGCTCAGGTTGTGATCCGAGGGCCCTGGGATCGAGCCCCACATCAGGCTCCCTGCTCATCGGGGAGCCTGCTTTTCCCGGCCTATGACTCTCTCTCTCTCAAATACATAAATAAAATCTTAAAAAATATATAAAATATAAAAATCTTAAAAATATATTTTTAGATGCTTGAATATGTACATTTTTTGAGAAATAATTCACGTACCTTTCAAATTCACTCTTCTAGAATGTACAGTGTTTTTTTTTTTTTTAAGATTTTATTTATTAGTTAGAGAGCGAGCACAGGCAGAGAGAGAGGCAGGCAGAGGCAGAGGGAGGAGCAGGCTCCCTGCTGAGCAAGGAGCCCGATGTGGGACTCCATCCCAGGACGCTGGGATCATGACCTGAGCCGAAGGCAGCCGCTTAACCAACTGAGCCACCCAGGCGTCCCTGTACAGTGGTTTTTATTAAAAGTTGTACAATATTGCATACCTTCACTACTATCTAATTTTAGAACACTTTCCTCACCTAAAACTACCTGTTAACAATCACTCATCACGCTCCCCTTCTCTAGCCCCTGACAACTAGTCTTTCATTTCTGCCTCTATGCACTTACATATTAAATATGTGCATTATTATTACTACAGATTTTAGATAGTTAAAAGTATTTAAGACTTATAGGTAGTTTAAAACAGTTTGAGTATGTATGTTTTACAGCAGTCACTTTAAATGATTTAAATATTCTATATTTCTATTTTTATAATTAGCTAATCAATCCCTTACTGTCAGATATTTAGAAGTTTCAGTTTTTCATTATAAACAATGCTGTGATGAAAATCTTTGTAGCTAAATCTTCACGCTTATTCATGATAATTTCCTTAATATTAATTCCTGGAAGAGGTATGACTGGTTAAACATTAGATTTAGTTTCTATATACTGCCTTCCACTCAGGTCATGATCTCAGGGTCCTGGGATTGAGCCCCACATCGGGTGCAGTAGGCAGCCTGCTTCTCTCTCTCCCTCTGCCTGCTGCTACCCCTGCTTGTATACTCTCCCTCTCCCTCTCTCAAATAAATAAATGAATAAAATATTAAAAATCAACTGTACTTGAAATATTTGCTTAAATTAACAAAATTCCTATGCTACCAGTCTATATTCTAGGTTCTAAACAAGAGGCTCTTTAAATATATTTTATTCATTTGTTGTAACTGCCTGTATTACACTTAACTGGTTCTTAATTGTTCATGGAATGAACTAAAATCTTCAACTGTATCAAATTATCCATTTTAGTTTTTTTAAGTTTTCTGATAAATCTTCAAATAAGCCATTGTTATAGCCAAAAATGACTGGGTTTCATTTTTGTCTTTCAACAATAATGTGTTGGAGGTGTTAATAGTGACATGACTTTCCTAATAGGAAATGCAGTCTATATTGAGGAAATGAGTGTACAAGTATGGCAGCAGTAATGTCTAGACTGTGTGTAGGAAATCTAGATTAATTGGTTGGAATTAGGATATGTATGGGGGAAAATGAGATTTTAAAAGGTTAAATTTTTGCCATAAAAGGCAAATATTAAGTGGTTTTCTGTATCTTCTCGGTAATAAAACATGCTATGAGGTAAGGAAAGATGTATGATAAAGTGCTATGTGTACAGTTTGATGAGAGGGTTAGTTATTCTATGCTTTTTGGTGTGTCCCCTTTCAACACTTTTTTTTCTTATATCAGCTTTTTAAAAGAGAGATGATGGTATACTGAATGGGCATATCTCTTCCTGAAGTGTGTGTCAGAGGTGGGGATATGGGGGGGAATGGGGTGGGGGGCAGGATTGTGCATATACACAGACACCTTGCCTTATCATCCTCTGCCCAGTGGTTCCCAAATGATAATGGCAAATACCAGGAGAATCTGGGAATTTAGCAATGGATTCATGAGTCCACATGTATTGAAATATTATTTGAATATGTATTTGAAATAGTTAACTTAAAAATATAAATCCCAAACGTATAGTACTAGTGTGTTTCAAATATAAGTAGATACTGTTGTGATTAAGTAAAATTATTTAAACATAACTACTGAACTCAAAATAATGTTTTGTATTTTCTCAATCGTGGGTGTGTTTTGTATTCTTTGCTGATAGGTGCAGCCACAAGAAGAGATACAGGAAAGGCTCAAGGAAAAACCAAGTTTATTATATTCAGAGGTCCCAGAGACAGGAGACAGCACACCCTGCAGGGCCACAGGGAAAGCACCAGGTGGTCAGCAGGCAGAAGCAGGAATGAAAGGAGAGCATTAGAGCCACAGTCTTAGTTGGGGGTTTCCAGGGAAAGGCAGGGCAGAGTGAATGGTTTATGGTTGGCAGATTTAAATAACTTTGGTGGGCTTTGGGCTGGAGTGGTCCATAGATGCCTCGTACCTGGCTCTGGGTGATTAAGGCCTTTAGGGAAAAGGATCTGATGGAGAAGGTCTGGCTCTGAATTAATTTGCAGATCAAGGGCAAGCTCCTGGCTGGGCCCTTTGCTATCTCCAAGAATTGGCTAGCTCTGGGACAGGCAGTCTCTTCCCAGCTAGAATGGTTTCTTAGGATTGTCAGACATCATAATGTGCAGATTTAAAAAAAATACAATTCAGGGTATGAGAAGATTAACTTGTATCATGTGGGGGTATACAAAGTATTTGATACTTAAGAAGATTAAACACCACCTATGCCAGCCATGTCTCATTTCCTAAAAGAGTAAAATTGTGATCTAGACTGTACACCACTTTGGGCAAATTCCTAACTGGTTTAATATTGTTAAGTGCATGCCTGTTGTTGATGGAGATGACTGTAAATGGACTATTAGCATTGGGTGGCAGCTGGCAAAAAATTGAAAAGGAGAGTATTTATAGTCAGATTTCTTTTACTTAACAATAAGTTGTTTGTTTGTTTTTTTAATACTCCTGACTGCCTCATATTGTAACTTAGAGAAACTGGCAATTTAGATAAGAGCTGGGTTCAGGGGAGCCTGAGTGACCCGATCGGGTGGGTGTCCAGCTCATGATTTTGGCTCAGGTCATGATCTCAGGGTCCTGGGATTGAGGCCCACTTCAGGCATTACATTCAGTGGGGAGTCTACTTGAGTTTCTCTCCCTCTGCCCCTCCCCACCACATTCATTCTCTCTCTCTCTCTTAAATAAATAAATCTTAAAAAAAAAAAAAAAAAAAGTAAGCCAGTTGATAAACAGAGGGAAAAGCCATTTTAAAGAATTTGAATCAAGTTTCCTATGCCTGAATATATTATCAAGCACTGCTTAAAGGGTGTTAGGTGATTTTTAAAGGTTTGTAAATTTTAGTTAATAACTCTTCATATGAAGAAGAGAACTGAATAAAAACCCCTTGGTGTGAAGTTCCTGGATTATCTTCATGCATACTGTAGCTATCTGCTGTAATCCTTACTGAAACTTTGTGTCCAAGTACTTTCCCATTTTCCAGGTGGAGGAAACCGAGGCTTTTAGAATGTAACATTGAATCTACCTCATATTTGAATCTATGATTACATAACCCAAAGCCTCTGCTTTCCTAGTCCAATTTTTAGAGGATACTCATGAATTTCAGACTTAAGAGAATTCCAAACTTTAAGGAAGATTAGGTGAAAATAGTTTTTTGTATGTATTTTTTTATCGTGCTAAAATGTACCTAACATGGAATTTGCCATTTTAACCATTTTTGGAAGCATAATTCAGTGGCATTAAGTATACTTACAGTATTCTACAACCATCACCACTGTCTATTTCCCAACTTTTTCATCATGCCACACAAAGACTGCATGCCCATTAAACAGTAATTTGCTCCCCTCTTTTCCCAGCTGTGGTAACCTCTATTCTACTTTCTGTCTCTATGAAGAAAAGGTTTTTTAGGGAGAGTTTTGTTAATATTAGGTGATACAAGTTAGGTTTTAAATTTCTTTGTGGAATGTTGATTACAAATGCATTTCTTTTGATAAGTACTATGTACTTCAATGCAAATTAAAAGTTATTTTTGTCTTTTTAAATCCTTATCTATTCTATTTTAAACAAAGCACTATAATTATATATGCTAAGTACAGAAGGCTTCCTGTTCTCTTCATTTTATTAAATGTAAACAATTGGTGTTAATTTAAGAGAAAGTAACTCTTTTCTCTGAACCTCAATAAACTGCTTTTATATGTTGTTCTAGTTAGAGATTCTGGAGGTAGCATTAGTTAATCTTAACTGCCTTTGCAGTCAAGTTCAGAATTGTAGCAAATCTAAAATATGGCAATCTTTTTGCCAGCCTACATAAATTTGTTACGTTTTCCTAGTGGATGGTGGTTGTCAAACTGCATATGATTTGATTCAAGCTTTTTTTTCATGAACATAGAATGTAATTGTTGCCCATGTGTATTCCATCAGTTAAAAGTATTAGGACATGCTCTATACTTTGGCCAGACCCTGGACATTGGTGTTTTTTGTTCCATATACCCATGTGTCTGTGAAAAATCCAAAGCTCAGGTGCACCCCCTCTACCCTCTTCTTTGACCTTGAAATGAAAGCCAGCTTCAGTACTCTGCTTACCTGTATGCATTCCTGCTTTTAAGTAGTTTTTGCCTGAGTGTTCCTTATATTCCTACCAGTTCATGGACTCATTTCAGTAGATATTTTCTGTATTTTCCACTATTTTCAGTTTTCAGTGGTAGGAGCATTTCTCTGAACTAGTCCACCATTGGAAATGAAAGTGATCCAAGAGACTTTGACAAGAGATTGATTCACTCCACCTAGTCAATAATATAATAGGAACATGGGTTTTTGTCTTGGTTAGCCACCATTTATCTCAACAGCTTCTTCCAAATCAGTGTCAGTTACAGAACTGGATGGAAAAAATTTCAATATTAGCTGCTGTGCCTTGTTTTCATCTTCTATGAAGATGAAGGAGCCTAGATTAGGGAGAGCTGAACCAAAAATTCTTTCTCTAGCCTAAGTCTGTAAGAAACTTTAAGCCCTAAAAGGGAATTTGATTTGAGTTTTGTTGAGCTTTCTTCTCACTTGCTTTTTGTTCTTTATCAAAGCTGTTTCTTACTGGCTTTAATGTTACTGAGGTATAGAAGGAATATTATTTGCATATATGTGTGAAAGGGGGGTAAAAAAAACAGAATGGGGGGTGCTATTTAATCTGAATGTTACCATTTGTAAATTTTGGCCTTTTGCCTTCCCGGGCCTCTCCTGCTTGAGAGCCTTAAGATTTTGTGGAGGTTTTTTTGTTGTTGTTCTTTAAGATTTGGTTTTAACTATCTTGTCTTCTCTCATTTGGTAATTTTACTCTATGGTCTATGGTCTAGATTAATAGAAGATTGCTTCCAAATCACTCTCTCTTTCGCTCACTTCTCTTTCAAGGCCTTTATGAAACCCTTGATGCACCTTGAATTTGCATCTTTTATAAATCCCTGAGATAAATTCACTCTCTGTGAGCACCACAGGTTTTGTATTAGTTTCCTAGGGCTGCCATAACAGAGTATCACAAAGTGTGCGGTTTAAGATGACTGAAAATGATTATCTCACAGTTCTGGAAGCTAGAAGTCTGAGGTTAAGGTGTTGGCACGACCAAGCTCTCTAGGGCTTTAGGGGAGAATCTCTTCCACACCTAATTTCTGATATTGCTGGCAGTGCTTGGCATTCCTTGGCTTGTAGATGCATTACTCCAGTCTCCATCTTTGTATGGTTTTCTCCCCTGTGTGGTTGTGTGTCTGTGTCCAAATTTCTCTCTTCTTTTTTTTTTTTTTTAAGATTTTATTTATTTATTTGACAGAGATCACAAGTAGGCAGAGAGGCAGGCAGAGAGAGGGGGGGAAGCAGGCTCTCTGCTCAGCAGCAAGCCCCAATGTAGGGCTTGATCTCAGGACCCTGAAATCATGACCAGAGCCGAAGGCAGAGGCTTAACCCACTGAGCCACCCAGGTGTCCCTAAATTTCTCTCTTCTTATAGAACACCAGTTATATTGGATTCAGAACTTACTCTAACTCAGTATGCCCTCATCTTAATTACATGTGCAGAGAACCTATTTCCAAGTAAGGTCACATTCACAGGTGTCCAGGGTTAGGAGTTCAGCATATCTCTTGTGGGAACACAGTTCAGTGCCATAACAACAAAGTATATTTCTCCATTTATCTAGTTCTTTAATTTCTCTCAAAAATGTTTTATAGTTTTCACTGTACAGATCTTGTTTTACGTCTGTTACATTTTTCCCTTAGTAGTTCATGTTTGTAGATGCTATTGGAAATAATATTTTTTAAATTTCGTGTTCTAAACATTTTTCATTAATATATAGAAGTATAATTGATTTTATATATTGGTCTTGTGACCTTCGTAAATATTAGTTCTAGTAGTTTTTTTGTAGAGTCTTAAGGATTTTCTGCATAAATAATCTGTCCTGCAAATAAAGATAGATTTTCTTCTTCCTTTCCAATTTGTATGCCTTATGTTTCTTTCTCTTACCTTAATGCATTGGTTTTTAATACTCTGTTAAGGCAGTAAAACAGACATCCTTGCTTTGTTCATGATGTTAGAGCAAAAACATTGTTTTCTGTTGCTAAGTATGAGAATGGCTGTAAATTTTTCATAGATATTCTTTATTGGATGAGGAACTTTTCATTTATTCCTACTTTAGTTAAGAGTGTTTATCATAAATGGCATTGAATTTTGTTGAATGTTTTTTCTTTGTCAAATGAAATAATTGATGTTTTTAATTCCGTTAATATGTTGGATTACATTTGTTGTGTTTTTGGTATCAGTTGATTTCAGCAACTTTATTATCATGTATCTTGTGGTTTTGTGTTTTTCTTATTTGAAGTTCATTGAGCTTCTTTGACATCTGGATTAGTAGTTCTCTATCAAATTTAGAAGATGTTTGTAATTCCCACTGATCTCTTTTTCTACAGTGTTTAGTCTGCTGTTAAGCTCAACTGTGAATTTTGCAATTTGGATACTGTATTTATCAGTTATAAGTAATCCATTTTTTAAAAAAAGTTTTAATTTCTTTTTTCATTGTGTGTATGTTTTCCTTTAAATCTTTGGATATATTAAAATAGGATTTTAGAAGTTCTTTTCTACTAATTCCATCATCTTGATCATTTCCAGGTTTGTTTTTATTGACTGTTTTTACCCCTTGGATTGGGTTGCCTTTTCTTGTTTAATTCTCTTAATTTGTAATTTTTTTGGTCATTCTTAAGAGTGTTAAATTTTGATCTGGCAGGTAATTTAGTTACTTCCTGATCAGCCTGATCCTTTTTTAGCATATTATGAGCTTTGTTAGTGTGGCTGTAGACCAGTATTGTTTAATAGAATTTTCTGCATTGATGGGCTAGTTTTGCCCTTCTCCTAAGGTTTGGCATTTCTGGGGTCTCTCTGGAATGTCCCAGGTATTTTGTGAGTGCTCTTTACAGTGAGTGTTTGGTTGGGACTCATGTCTCCCAGCTCCCCTGTAGTAGTTCTTAATCTGGTCGTTCTTCTGGCCTCATGGAATCTCATACTATACATAACTAACTTAATATTTAGCCAGAGACTCAAGGAGACACACTTTCAGCCTTCGGGAGCCCATTTTCTTCACACTTTTTTTCTCTGGTACCCTACCCTACAAATTTCAAGTGCTTTAGCCTCCCTGAACTCCAGTCTCTGATTCAGTTAGAGTACTGTGGAATTTTGGAATTGGCAGAGAACTTGAAGATTAGTTGTTCCAGCCTGTTCCACAGCCTCCTTGACAGAGGTGTTTGAAGCACCTCTTTTCAATTTATATAGCTTAAGTTGTAGAAAGTTCTTAGATAGTAATATTGAGTCAAGATCTATTTTCTGCAAACTTACTGCCTGTTGGTCCTATTTCACCTTCTGTAATTTCGCAGAGTAAAGCTAAACCCCTTTAGATTATTTTATCTCATAGCTGTTTAACACCTGTCTGTCTCTCTTTATTTCTTTGCCTAAAGCATCTCAGTTCATAATACTATTATTCCTTGTGTATATTATTCTTAACTGTATTTTTAAATGCCATGTATATATGCGTCTTCTAGTGTGTTTTCAGAACTCAACTGAGTTTTTGTTTTGTTTTTTTTTAATTTGACAGAGAGATCACAAGTAGGCAGAGGCAGGCAGAGAGAGAGGGGGAAGCAGGCTTCCTGCGAAGCAGAGTGCCTGATGCGGGGCTCGATCCCAGGACCCTGAGACCATGACCTGAGCCGAAGGCAGAGGCTTAACCCACTGAGCCACCCAGGCGCCCCTGAACTGAGACTTAAAAATGTGTCCTGTATTGAGAATAGTGAAACATCCTTCATCTGGATACTCATCTGACTTTCAGTGCCTTCAAATATTGTCTCTTATTAATTTAGAGATTAAATATCCTGACCTTTTTAAAGTTATTTGTAATTAATTAAGCAACTGATTTATCCTTTGCATTTTATATGCAGATTTGATATGCATTTGTCTGATCTGCACCCCATCCCAGTAAATAAACTGTGGAACAAGACAAGTTCAGATGCACAGTTCTGTTAGTTACCTCTAGAGTTCTTCCACTTGTTTGTTATCAATCACTTAATGTCTGGGTATGTTCGTTTAGCCAGCTTGGAATCTGCCTAGCTGTAGTATGGGACTCACAATGTTCTGTTTTGTTTAAGGTTGCCACCAGAGACTTTGTATGCAGCTTTGCTAAAATTAAGGTGTCCCATCTTTGTGACATTTTCCTGGTCTAATAACATACTAGTAGCCTTACACTTACAGCATGCACACTGAATGCTTCTTTTTTAAGTCCACATTCTGCAGATCTACACTACTGTTTTTTCCTTCTAAACATTGTGACTACTTTCATTTTTCTGTAATTTTTAATATGTTAAGAACAGTGGTTCAATAAGCAAATCTCTAAGTTCTTTTAATGTCATGAGGTAGTTGTCTGTAACAGACTATCTAATAGACTGTTGTTAGACTTAACAAGTCTAAACAGACTTGAAGGTTTGTAAAGTATCAAAGTGCTTTTACTCTTTCTTCCATACCAGGACTAACCACATGCCTGCTGTCATCAGCTACTGAGATACTATATAATAAAAGACTTAATTCAGAGCTCTAAATCAGTATGACAGAAAGGTATTAATTGACAGGTAAAATTCCCATGTTACCATAGTTTTAAAATATTTGTTGTTATCAAAGTTTATTTTTTTGTCAGTTCCATATCTCTTGAAATTTATACTATTTGAAGAATAAGAAGCCCTGATATGTGGATTTTAATGAAAGAAATGAATCAAAAACCCTGCTTTGCTTTATGGCTTGATATTAAAATTGGCTGGAATTCAAAATGATAAAAGTACAATTGGAGGGTTTTGACTATAGTGTTCACATTTTTCTATTATAAAATTGGTTATAGTTTTCCACAGACACAACATTTGTATAAAGAACTCTGGGATAGGCTATTTCTGTCCATGAGAATCCAAAATTATAGACACTGATGTCAATGCAGATGAGGTTAGCCTGATTTGGTCAAGGGAAGGACATGCTGAGTCTCTATATGGATAGCTAAAGGCTATTGCCAAGATTGACAGGTGTCCTGTGGGTGGCAGAGAGCCTCAGGAATAAAATTTGCACTTGGATTACTTCTTTAAAACACAGTGATCAAAGTCATGTCTTTTCTTTCTATTGATCACAGTTTTAAAATAAGGAGGTCTTCTTTTAATACTTTCATTTTTCAGATACTAGTTTTATTAGCCCCAGAAAGGTAGAAAGTCTTATGCTTTCTTCTTAAAGTATTGAATTCTGTTTTTGAAGCTTAGTTGTATCTTGTGCACTAATTTTTCTAGTATAGTTTGATATTTTTTGTTACTCTGCCATGTTTCACCAAGGTGGAGGTGAGAAAAGTTAGTGTAAAAGGATACATTTGTTATTAGTGTGAGAGACACAGCTATTTCTCTATGGAATAATTACATGATTCAATCTGGGAAGATTAATTTTTAGGAGAACTTTCTATGAAGTGAACATAATGCAAAGGAGTATTCATACTAATTTGATAACAGCTTTTGCTTTTATTTCATCTTATTGACATATTTTTATTATTAAAGGAAGTCCTTGTAACCAATACACATAAATTAGTGGTAAATATTTCATATCTTAAAATAAGGAAAACATTTAAAGCTATTAGATCCATGCCATGAAGAAAGTTAAGTGTACTGTGTTAAGAAAAGAATTGCATTGCCTGAGATTTTTGTAAGATTGAGTGATGTGTATGCATCATTAGCAATGATCTATGGAGTTTTTAGGCATAAATTCAATAGCTGTTTCTATTCAAATAGATAATTTTCTAACCTGGGAGAATTGTGTCTTGATTATTTCTGTATTTCACTGTCAGACACAGAGTACAAATTTAAGATGTTGGTGAAACCACTTTAGGGAGCCAACCTGTTCACTAGTGTGAAAAATGAAAGCTAAGAACCTCACTCTCCTAGGACTCAGAAAAATGTTTCTGAGGGCCCTAGGCAAGCACATGCAGATTCCCTTCATGGACCATTGTGATTTCAGTTCAGTCTATTGTTAGGTTGAAGCTGGAGTGATTTGGTCAGTATCATTAAGTGTTAAGTGTTTAATTCTCATTTGGCTAAAATTTATTGAGAGCCTAGTATGAGCAAGGTATTCCTGTAGCGATGTTATCTAAGTCCTGTGAAGGTGAGGAAAATAAGGCCTGGCAAAGTGGTAACTTGCCCAGTGTCACTCAGCTCTTGGCATTAAAGCCGGGAAAGAAACCCAGGCTCTTGTCTCTAAACCCAGGAGAGTTTTGAGGTGGTGGAAATAAACTTGACAGAAATTCACTTAAGTAAAAAAAAAAAAAAAAAGAAAAGAAAAGAAATTCACTTAGGTGACAGCCTTTCTTACAGCCCCCCCCCCCTTAATTTTTGTCTCAATTCTGATTCTTTCCTTTTTTTCCTGATCGATCCTTTTTAGACTACATGAAAGTGCAGATTCTTGAGCTCACCTTTAATCAAAAAGTCTTTTATAAAAATATTAAAGTACTCTACTGAAAACAGCAATCTTGTATTTGCTTCTCAAAATTTGACTCCTTAAGCAGCTGATTGGAAAGAAGTATGAAACTGAGAAGTCCTCCTGGGCTGAGTGTCATGGTGATGGGCTAATTCAGAGCTTGTGGCAAGGGATAGAGCAGCAAATCGCAACCTCAAGCCTGTGTTAGCCCTGGCCCGGGCTGCACAAGTCCCCATGGCCACCAGCATTGCTCCTGAGACTTGGGCTAATACGAATTCTGCAGCTCAGTCCTATTCCTGGGCATCCTTTCAGTTTTGTTGCTGGAGTCCTACTAGAATACAGAGAGTAATGAAAGACTGCCAATCTCATATCACACCTAGTTTCCCGACAAAAAATTATTCTCTGTTTGTGCAAGGATTGCATTACAGCTTGTTGCTTCAGTAGCAGGAAGAGACATACATAATGTATAAGGTAGAGTGAGAAATGTATGACCATGTGTTCTGAACAGTTTCAATTTAGGAAAATTTTGATTTAGATCTGCTAATTTAATTTATGCTTCTTCTTGACAGGTCTAGAATTAACTTTTCTTTTAAATAAACCTCTTTGTACTGAGGATTGGATCATGAAAATAGCATTACGTTAGTATTTGACCTGTTGGGGTTATTTCAAATACTTTAGAACCATTCTTTGTGGACTGTTGCCTTGCAGACAACAAGTCTGTCTTGTCATGGACTGCAGTCTGTGACAGTCCTGTCGTGTCCTGAGTATTTCTCCAGCCAGCCACTCCCTTCCCCTCCGCTTCATCTCTAGCACCCAGCGCAGGCTCTTCGCCCCTCTACTGGACCTCTGCAGTGGCTCTGCCCATCCATTTCCCACCGCACAGCTGTCCTTGACCAGAACCTGCAAAAGTTCTTTAGGTTGGAATTAGGTGTTAGGATGAAGGTAAAACACTTGTGCACGGCTTCCACTTTGACTCTCCCTGCCTTCCAGCCTCCCCTGGTCTTCCTGTCTCTTTTTACCTTGCTGTTTTCATGGCTGCTTGGCCGTCATGCGTCATCCTGCCTGCCCCGATCATTCTGCCTATCCTCTTCTTGTGCTTGCCCGTTCGTTTCAGGAACTGTGGGGAAGTCCCACTTCTCTGAATTAGGTCAGATCCAGACTGTTTTGGCAGTTCTTATCCCCACTTCATTATACTTGTTACAGTTGCAATTTTATATTTACGTTTGAGACTTTGATTAAAGTAGACTCTTGACTAAACTGTAAGCTTCACAAGGGCAGGGGCCATTTCTGTTTTTACTGAAGGATTGTGGCCCTGGCATCTAGCACAGGGCCTGGTACATAGTAGAAACTTAACAAATATTTGCAGAATACTTGAATGGAAGTTTCATGACAGGCTTTCTCAGCAGTACTACTTGCAGCCTGCTAGCTGCTGTGAGTTCATGAAGGTGGATGAATATAGGCCCACTTGGCTGCTGGAGAGTTCACTCACCAGCCAAGAGAAGGTCACAGGTACCCAAAATACGGTAATATAAGCTAGGTGGCTGTGAAGACTTAGAAATAACATACTTTTAATTGAAAATATACGTGAGACTGGCCTTTGCCAATAAATCTAAAATGAGTTAATTACAGTGTTAAATAGGGCAGACAGCATTTATAAATGACTCTAACATTCATAAAGTAATCCTAGCCTTAAAAGAAATAAAAAGTTGAACAAATTCAGTGTTAAAATTTGAAAAGGTAGAATAAAATGCATTAATATTTTTAAGTGCTGGAACATCGTACCTGTGAAGCTGGTCTGTGTGAAAGAAATGAGGATATTTTGTGTTTTGCTAAACATTTTTTGAAAGTTCTGTCAAAGCACTTTGTTAGTATTAAGATGTAGAAGTATATGGGGCTAGCCTGAGACCTCTCTTGTGTATATCTTGTGAGACTGTTAGGTCAGCCCTCACTAAGGTTTTCTTTCCTTTCCTCTTCCAACATTATTCACACTGTTCTACCCCAACCCTGGGGTTGTGGCATTAAGCACACGCTGAGGGAAGGCTGGCTGGCAGCGCATTCTCAGAAGAGTCAGGTGATCGTTGTTTGAAAGCAGCTGCTTGAGGTTCAAGGCAGTCAGTGTCACCTCTCTTCTGCCTCGGGACAGCTGGTTATTATCAAACTTGTTGCAAGTCTTCCTTGCTTATTGCCTGCTGGAAGAGGAGGGAGATTATGCAGCGGGTTTTTGATTGATCCAATGGGAATTACATTGATCTGGTGTCTGGCTGTGGTTGTTCTCAAGTGGATCGCCTCTAAGGTAGGCCATCTTTATTTTTAGGATTGTGACATTAATCATTAGTTTATGTATTTGGTTGGAATAGAATTGCTAGGAGTTTCTTCTTTTGCTTCGGCTTTTATTTCTCTGATTAAAAGAGCTATGAGTTTTATCTGTCAGCTGAAAAGGTTAATTGTAATTAAGTGTGGACTTTTTATTTCCACCCTATTCCTCCTTTCAAAGGCTTTTTTAGGGTATCATTCCTTGATATCAAGTAACTTCCCTCAGTATCATTCTCTTAGAGAAGTTTATGATTAAAGAAATACAGCTTCTAAGATTAAATGATTATTAATTTATACTTTTGGTGTACATATTTTAAATATTCTCTTTGGAGATAAAGAATTTACTAATATGTTAAATGTGTAGTTGTGAATTTCTAAGCAGTTATGAACTTTTTAAAAACTAAATACTACCCTCTGTTAAAGTCTTGCTGCTACTAAAATGTATACCTTACTTCTAATATGTTGCAAAAAATGTAAGATTATTATGTATCTGTTGTTTCTGAACTTTAATTCTGAGTATCAGGCTAGCTAGAAAGCTAGCCATTTGCCCTCTGGACAAAAGTCTAAAACTAATGTAGGAAATATTTAAGATGATACTATGTGAAATTATTTTTTCTATACTTGTCCATCATGCAGCTTTTTTTTCTTCCTGCATTTTTTTTCTTCCTGCATTAATAAATTGAAGAATATTAACTTAAAATTTATTAGGCCCTCAGTATTTGCTAAGTAACGTAAAGGTTCAATAAAATTGTTTCTTTTTCAAGCAAAGCTTTAATCATTGGTACATAATTTTTCACATTATGTTTTAAACATAATGGTCCCTTATTGAAGTAGTCTTGATTTCTTAGTGAATATGATTGAAGAAATCTCTTAAAGAAAAACATTGTGCTCAAATTTTTTAAATCCTTGTGTTTTATAAGTTAAGAATTAATTTTGTTGCACTGACAGCTATTTACTCATCGTTTTTAGAGGATTAGCTCACCAGGTTATTGAATGAAGGTCAAGTTAATATTAATAATTTAGTGAGTTGTGAATGTTTTCAGAGAGTTTTTACTTTTTTTCTAACCAGCAAAAAAAAAAAAATTTTTTTTTTTAAGAGAGTGAGAGAACAAAAGCAAGAGCAGGGGGCAGAGAGGACACGGTGGTGGGTAGGGGCAAAGGGAGAGATTCAGTCTTAAGCAGGCTCCATGCCCAGTGCAGAGCCTGACAGGGGGCTTCTTCTCATAGCCCTGAGATCACGACCTGAGCCAAAATCAAGAGTTGGATGCTTAACTGACTGAGCCACCCAGGTGCCCCCCCAAATTAAGCTCTTTAAAAGAATGTTGATATTTTAAGTTTGTGATATTTTTGAAAAGCAAATTGTTCGCATAGACAGGAAGAATGAATTGATGGATACTATTGAGTGGATTAATGCAGTGTTTTAGTAGACAAACATCAGCATGTTTTTCTAGCATGTGTAAGATGAGTATACTTTGAAAAAGCTCGTTTAACTCATCAAATGAGTTAATGAGTTAATTAGATGAGTATACTTTGAAAAAGCTCATTTCTCTGATGTATCAGAGAAAACTGCTTTTAAAACTATGGCTGCACTTCCATCTTTCATAATCTGTAACTCTTGTTTGGTAATGTTACCAAAAATTTTACTTAGTGCTACTGTGGTTAAGCCCTTTGATCATCAGTTTACTGATCCACCAGATGGGGCCAACAAAACCTATCTTATAAAGGTCTTATATGGTTAAGTGAGATTTTATATGAAAGCACCTGTTAATATTTTCTGACACAAAGTAGGAGTTCAGCAAGTGTTAGTTAATAATATTATTACTTTTCCCATGTAAGGGAAGTAAACATGCTTTTGCACAGTAGATCATTTTAGTGGAAAACTTGAACAAGATAAAAACAGAGGCACTTAAAATATCTTTGCTCAGTTTTTAAAAATATTTGTCTTTAAAAGCATCGTTATTAACTAATATCGGGACACCGTTTACACCTTTTGTCATTCACTTTGTAAGTGAGATCTTTTGTGAAAGAGTGATTCATTCTGATTGACGGTTAGTTGAGTGTCTTACCAGGGCACTCAGTAGTCTATTAGTGTAGCTGTGGATCCTTGGAACCTTACAGTTGAACTTGTTTATGCTGCTGCTGTCAGTTTCTGATTAGCTCAGCCTCGCCCATGTTTTGACCTATACCAGTTTGCTTTACAAGCTGTTCCCAGGATGGCTAAATTAGAAGAGTCACGAGTAGAAGCGTCTCAGTTATTTCCATTCACTGGGAGGTGAGGTTGGAATGTGGATGTTAGTACAGAGTGTTTTGTGGCTGACTGCAGCACAATATTGATGTTAAATTTGTTTTACTAGTTTATTAAAAATGGGATTTTACCAGTATATGGCTTTTAAATGTTATATGTTAGGTCTGTGATGCAGTGTTGGTGTATAAAGCACATATGACATTTGTATAAAGTAACTAATTCTAACATTTAAATCATATTTTTACAATTCATAATTTATAGTGTATTTTTCCAAAATTAGCTACTTTATTCTACCTTGATTGTTTAGTAAGAGAATTTAATATTCATTTTAATCTTGGTCGGTGAGATGAATGAATGAAGTATCATTTGGGTTATATTTGTTGATGGGTTCAAATCTATTTTAAAGTCTATCCTTTAAAAAAATTGTCTTATTTGGATTTATTTTATAAGAGTTATGTCTTGTTTAATATAGCTTTTGACCAGACTTACTTAAATTAGTAATGAACAAAATAACTTGAAAAAGTTGTACCTCACCAAGTAATTTGTTAATGTATTTAAAATTAAATTCTAGTCTTTTGCCAGGTTTTTATTATGATTAATATGGACCCTATCTCAAGCACTAAATTAATGCTTCTATAAATAAGTCTGAAAGGATTACCTTAAAATAGATTTAGCATGTCATAGTTATAATGTAGATTATGTTCACTAATAAGTTTTTGACTTACACTATTTTATTTAACAGAGAGCTGATACTAGTCTTTCTCAGTCCTTAATATGTGAAGTGATAAATGGGATTTTACATTTGTAATTAGTGCCCGTTTTAGTAAATAGTCATCCTACATTAAAAAAATAATGTCAGTCACTCTCTTAAAGAGGGCCGTTAGAGATGGCAGGTCACAATTCGTTTTCTCAACCTATTTATCCAAGTTGTTACGGGATAGCAGGTAGATAGGTATTGACCATGACAAGCTATTACATAGTGATATCTTAGCTTCATTCAGATGTCTTGGCTGAGAGAAATATTTATTTCCACATACATGCTCTCCAGGCTCCTAGGTTTTCCTTTAATGCAGTAGTATTAAGGGGAGGCCTGTCATCTACTAAGCTAAATATCTTAGAGGGGATCAAACAGCAGGTCCAAGAGGTGCCTTTTAATACCAAGTGATTACAGTGGCTGTTTGCTCCAAAATAAATAGTTTACCCTGAAACTATTTTAGTTTACACTGCAGTAGGCTTCCTTATGAGAGATATTCTATTGGTAGAAGACACTTTAAGCATGATGCTGCTGGAATTGTATTCTGTATGATATAGTGCCTTGGGATTTGACATAAATTGTGCTTTTCTTCATATTTCTTTGTAGTAGATTCTTATTTTACTTTTTAAATTTTAATTTGGTTTATTTTGAGAGTAGATAATAACTACACATACTACAAAATTCAGTGGAAAGCACTGAAAAGTCCTCCTACCTCTGTGTCCCTCAGGCTCCCTAGGGACAACCAGTGTTGAAAACTAGAATTTTATTTTTCTTTGAAACTTCTGTTCCCTTTTACATTTCCTGAACTGTTGTTTTTCATTTTTGTAAGGATACATGAAATCATGTAAGAGTGTAATTGACATTTTATCTTACACAATAAGCATTAAGGAGATTATAACAATGATTTGGGGAGTTACTTTGCAAACTACGTTCAAATAAGGGTTTTAAATAAATAAAATTTGCTTAATTTCTTTATAGTGATAGTGGAAAAAAATTATTTTTCCTTGAGATTTCTAGGTGTATGTTGAGGAATTGCAAATCTCATGCCAGAGTTTTATGAGGGAAGATCATTAATCTGATATATAAAAATATCTCATTGCCTTAATATTTATTTCTTTTGTTAATGAAGTTGAGCTTCTTGTCTTGTGTTTATGGGCTTATTGTTTCTTTCCCTGTGAATAGTAGGTTTATGTCCTACCTGTTTTTCTACACTGTTATTCAGCATTTTCTAATTGATTCATAAGGCACTTTTTGTTCCTTTCATTATCTATCATTAGATAGAATAGGGGGGAAATTCACCCATTGTCATTCATATCGGTTGCACTCATTTTAATCCGTCTTTCATGACTTCTAGACATGTTTTATAGAACGGTTAGAAAGGCCTTTCTAATAGGAGGTTTGGTCAGTTTCATCTTCTAGATTTTTAAATCTGTCTTTGTGAATTCTGTTATTCATGAGTTTATTCATCAACTTAAATTATTCACTATTTGCAGTAAATCCACTCAATCACTCATTTATCTGATATTTATTTATAATCTGCTAAAAGCTACTGTTTTAGGGGCCAGGGCTATGGAAGTGAATAAAGCACACAGTTCCCGCTCCTGTCTGTTTTTGAACAAGCAAACAGGATAACAGCAGCTAAGTGCTAGTGCCATAGCAGGGCAGGAAGGTGAGGCTGTGGGAGAGGTTGGCTCTCAGGTGTCATTAGATTTGGTAGCCTTGGAATGCCTCTCTGAAGAAATGACATTTCATTTAGAACTAGAGAGCTAAGAAGGGAACAGTGATGCAGTGATTCTGGACAGGGGAACAATGAGTATAAAGGTTGCACCTATGGTACACCTGAGGGACAGCAAGGGGGCAGGGCAAGAGCCTTGTGGCGGTGAGGAGAGGGTTGGGGGCCAGATCTTGGAGGCTTTTGAGCAGTAGCCGAGTTGTTCACTGTTGCTTCTATGTGAAGAGCGCACGGTGGGGGCCACATGAAGCAGCAGGAAACAGTTAGCAGCCCAGTTAGAGGTGGTGGTGCCCGAGACAGAAGGAAGAAGTGGAGCTAGAGAACGGAAGAGGTGTGTGTAGGGAGAGTTGGCAGAGCTTGCGGGGGGGGCAGAGCGCTTCTGGTTTATTTTGCTTGGGGATGTACATTTTAAACTTGTAGTATTATTTTTTATAATAGCTTTATTGAATCACAGTTCACAGTTTACCCATTTAAAGTATACAATTCAGTAATTTTTAGTTGTATTCACAGAATTGTGCAGTCCTTGCCATAGATAATTTGAGAACACTTTCAGCCCTTTAGGTAGAAACATGGTACCATTGGCACCCACTCCCCATTTCTCGCCAGCTCTCCTCACTTTAGACAACCACCAGTCGACTTCCTGCTTCTATGGATTTGCCTGTGTGGAACATTTCATACCAATGGAACCATACACTCTGTGGTCCTTTGTGACTGGCTCTTGTCACTCAACACGCCGTTCTTGCGGGTTGGCCATGTTGTAGCATGCAAATACTTCCTGCTTTTCTGTGTCTGAATAATGCCTTGTTGTATGGATATACTGCATTTTTATTCATCCATTTATTCCTTACTGGATATTCAGGTTGTTTTTAGTTTGGGGCTATTATAAATAATGTTACAAAGATACATTTTTTATCTGTTTACTTTTTTTTCTTTTTTTAGTCTTTTAAGACTTTATTTGAGAGAGGTAGAGAGAGAGCACAAGTAAGCAGAGCACCGGGCAGAGGGAGAGAGAGAAGCAGGCTCCCCATTGAGTAGGGAGCCCGATGGGAGGCTCGATCCCAGGACCCTGAAATCATGACCTGAGCTGAAGGCAGATGCTTAACTGACTGAGCCTCCCAGGCTCCCCTGTATCTGTTTACTTTTAAACACAAAATATATTTTAAAATTTCTGTTTCAATGGTACCCTGTTTTTTTGTTTTATAGATTCAGTGTCTTCTCAAATCTCTTTGCGTATATTAATTATTTTTTTAAAATTCTCTTATTTCTTGCCAGCCTCTGGGTCATTTGGTTTTGGTTTTTCATTTTGTTCCATTTATCTCCAGCCTGTTGGGTTTCTTCAAATGATGATTCTTGTTTGTTTATTCATTCATATTTAAATTAAGGGAATGGTAGATAGTTGAACCATATCTCCTCTCCATTTCTGTCTACCTCTGCAGAAGGTCTCTCCCCAAGTGAGCTAGTCTGACTCTGACATTAGCTTTCTACCTATTGCATGTTCCTTGCTCTGTATCCACTCTATGGTATTGCTTAAATAGTATAATTGTCTTCTTTACAGCTAGAGATTTTAAGAGCAAATGTCATATCTAATTTCATTTTGTATATTCAGCTTCTTTTGTACAATGCTTTACAAAGAATAAATAATAAATGTTGGCTAAATTTCATATCCCATGTAATTGCCATGCATTAAAAATGTGTGTGTTTTTTTTTTCTAGAGGCGTGGAGCTATTTCCTATGACAGTTCTGACCAGACTGCGTTGTACATTCGTATGCTAGGTAAGCAATATTTATTTTGTACCCATATCCATTAATTTTATTGTGTAGATTACTTGAGATTAAGAAAGTTTTCATTTGGTTCCTTTCATCACTATTTGCAATAGAAATAATCTTATTATTTTGATTTTAAAAGTCTTAAAACCAGTATTGAATGTTATGTGAATTTAGAGGCATTTTAGAGTAATTAAGAAGTCTCTGATTTAATAAGTGGGACTTTCTCATTAGTAAACAGTTTTATTTTTTTTTAAGATTTTATTTATTTATTTGACAGAGAGAGATAAAGAGAGCACAAGCATACAGAGCAGCAGGAAGAGGGAGAGTGAGAGGGAGAAGCAGGCTCTCCGCCAAGCAGGAAGCCTGATGTGGGGCTCTCTCCCAGGATCCTGGGATCATGACCTGAGCTGAAGGCAGATGCTTATGACTAAGCCACCCAGGTGCCCCAGGAACCAATTTTAAATTGAACTCTGAGTATTCCTCATAAAACAGGGTCTGGACTTGTAGAATTGATGAACTCCTAAAGAGATGTGCATGTTAACGTGGACAAAGATGAGGCTGTAAAGTACCTGAACACATAGTCCTGTCGCTGTGTGCATTCTCTTCTCGCTTGGCTGGCGAGGAACACCAGTGTGTCTTCTTCCAGTCTCAGTTCTTAAATTTTTTGTGTATTACTAAAGTCCATAATGTAAAATGAGTTTAGATTGTGTATATATGTATCAGATTTTTCTCTTCTCCGTCTTTGCCAGATTTCTCTCATCACACACTCCTTGATCCCTTGTACTTAATGTACAGTTAAGATTCCAGTAGGCATATTTACTTCTCTTTTCTTAAAGGAGTCTTCTGTGACTCCTCTCCTCATGCTCAGAGTTCCTTCCTCAACTTCTTTTTTTTTTTTAAAGATTTTATTTATTTATTTGACAGAGATCACAAGTAGGGGGGGGGGAAGCAGGCTCCCCGCTGAGCAGAGAGCCTGATGCGGGGCTCGATCCCAGGACCCTGAGATCATGACCTGAGCCGAAGGCAGAGGCTTTAACCCACTGAGCCACCTAGACGCCCCTCTTCCTCAACTTCTAAGATATTGAGCCATCCATATTCTTCACCTTTCTCTGGGTTTTTTATTTGTTTTTGCCTCTTTGACTAATTCTTTCTCATCCTCTTAAGCCTAACTGTTCTCCAGTGCCCTGTTTTTGCTTTTCTTCCTTTTTTTCCCTCTTTAATTTACCTTGTGTGTCTGCCTTAACTCCATTCTACTATATTATGAATTGTTTCCTCACTAGTGTGTGGTATATTCCTCTTTACTGTCTCTGTCTCTCTCTGCAAACATGTTTGGGATTCTGCTCCCCTGGAAACAACTTTAGATTCATATTTATTTTTTTTAACTCTGTGGAACATCTCCACATGAGTGTATTGTGGGTACCTTACATTTAATCAAGCAGAAGCACATAGGTAGAGAGTCAGGGAGACTAGCTAAGGAGCAAAGTGCAAGAACAAAACATTTGTGTTCCCAAGTCTGTTATTTTTCAGTCTTTTGGCATCTCAGAGCATTAACTCCATTCTTCTGGTTGTCAGGTCAGAAACCTTTAAGTCATTTTTGACTCTATTTCTTATCTACTTCATGTCTACTTCATCAGCAAATTCTCTTGGCTGATACCTTCAAAGTATATCCAGAATTTCACCACCCTGATGCTGTTATCATCACGATCTAAGCCATAGTTGTTTTTTTTTTTATAGTTAATTATAGTCACATTGTTGTATATTAGATCTACGGAACTTATCCTGCATAGCTGACACATGGTTCCCCTTGAACAGCATCTCCCCATAGTGACCCCTCACCAAGCCATAGATTGCTTCGTTTCTTGCACTCACTCCTTAGCTAATCTACCTGCCTCTACCTATGTGCCTGTGCTTGATTCTTGTCTGTGTGACCAAAGTGAACCTTTTGAGACCTAAGTTAAATCTGTCTCATTCCTCCATTCAGAATCTTCTGATGGTTTTCTTAGACAGACAGCCAGAGCTGCTCTTATGGCCCCTGAAGGCCCAACATGAACTGGCCCTACCACTTCTCTGATCTTATTTCTCCCTCACCTCATCCAGCCATGCTGGCTTCTTGCTTAACCTTGAACATGCCAAGCATGCCACCATTTCAGGGTATATTATTCTTTCTTATGCCTGGAAACCTCTTCCTCCAGATAGCCACATAGGTCACTGCCTCACTTCTTTTAGGTCTCTGCCCAAATATGTTTTTTTTTCAGCCAGGGCTTCTCTGATCATACTAGTGAGTCTATTCTCCCATACTTTCCCCTCCATCCCCCACCATTCTTCTTTCCTTGCTTTAGTTTTTTCCAGGTTACTTATTACCATCTTCCATAGGATGAAATTCTTATTTGTTATGGTATTTGTCTCCATGAAAGGATAAGCTTCATGAAGACAGGGACTTTATGTGTTTTGCTCACTGCTGTATTTACAATGCCTGACGTGTGGTGGGTGTTCAGTAAGAACTTGTTGCAGGTTGAAGGAATTCCCACATGAAAGAGTTGATTGATTCATCATTGTGGGATGACACAAACCTTGACGGAAATGATGGCCTTACTTAGAGAAACAACGAGTGAACAGGAAGGCCTTCTAGGCAAGCAGAATTCAAGGGCACAGGGCCAGAGATTGAAGACCTAAAGGTTATGAACTTGGAAGCTGTGGAAATAAAGTGGGGAAAGTGCTGTCTTTGGAGTCCACAGAGCTAGGTTTTTATCCTGACTCACCCTTTACTAGCTTAGTGGCATGGACAGGCTACTTAACTTCTCAAAGTCTCAGTTTCTTCATCTGTGAAATGGGGACTAAGATTCCTACCTCCCGGAGTTGCTTAGAGAATTTAAATAAAATAGTGCCTATAAGGCACAAAAATAGTGTCTGGTACATGCTATGGTTATTTTGCTATGTGTAGAAGTAGATCTGAAAGTCATATGAATACATATGTAGAAACAATATTGAGCTTATAAAGGCCAAATTTTAAGACCCAGCTAAAAGCCTTGGGTATATCCGCTATCAATGAGAAAAGAGAAGATTGGTCAAATTAAACATTTAAGGCAAAATCTTTAACATTTTATTTTTCTGTACATTCATAAAATTGTAAGGTGCTTGAGAATGGGTCATGTATTTTCTTTGATATTTCTTATAATGTGGTATGGTCCTGGGTATGGGGTAGACAATATTTTTCTCTCTGGATTTTTTGAGTTTTGTGCTGAGGATTTTTTTTTTTAATTCCATGTGAGTAATAAGATATGAGGTTCAGTTGTTTTATACTTGCCATGTTTCTGAATGCTAACTTTAAAATTTAGATTGTTATTAATATTATTATTATAGAGGTATAGTAAAAATAAAGTCTGCCTAGCCTTACAATTCAATATTGAGTTGTAATTGAATTTGTAAATCCCTTTAAATAGATAAACTCTTAACTCCTTACTCCATATATTTATCATTAGTGAGTCAGTACTTATGAGTATTATAAACCCTTGTCACATATGGGAGCTCCTTCCCAAAATGGCAGCCTTCTAAGCTTATGTTTTCTTGATTTTGTCCAGGAGATGTACGTGTAAGGAGTCGAGCAGGATTTGAATCAGAAAGAAGAGGTTCTCATCCATATATTGACTTTCGTATTTTTCATGGTAAGTGTTGGGATATACAGTATTTCTCTTAGGCTTTCAGCAAACTTCAGATTTTCATAAAATAATGTAATTTTTCAAAGGAAAAAGGAAGCTATGTTTGGAATGTTTTAAAAACACTGGGTCATGATAAATGACACTTTATTTTTAGATAATATTAGTAAATGCTTAGAGGCAATTAGAATTGTAAAGTATAAAATGTGAAAGCTGATACAGTTTTTCTTTTCCTTTCCAATTTAAATGTAAAATTACTTTGGTACATTTTTTTTCTTGAAATATATATATACACAAAATGTTTAAAGTGGTTTTATTCCATATGTTTTGTCTTCACTACTCTATAAAAAAATGTTTTTGTGCAAATGACATTTCATAAGGTATTTTCATAGTTAAGGTTTGGTTTATTTGAAAATACACTGCCAGCTTTAAAGATGTTTCATAGAATGCATATCTTGAAAACAAACATTATGTTGGTCTGGCTCATAATGGAGAAAATGGAAAAAAACAGAACTTATAAAACCCTTTAATAGTAAACAACATTATTTATCTGCTTTTGGAGAAGCTCCACTTTTGGTAATGTTGGATAAATTATTTGGATTAACACTCCAGTTTAAAAAACTAGAAAAACTGGACAAATACATGGAAGACATATCAGATAAGTATATATCAGAATATATCAGTATATCAGAATGCTGTTAAGGCAGAGATGAACCTGGCATTTGGGCTACTTTCCTCCTTAGTAGCATCTGGCAATTCTGGGAAAGGTGGTTGAGAAGCTGAGCAGAGTTTCTGATGGATACTTAAGGCTGAAAAAACAAAAACAGCTGTTGGTATCCCACCAGGGTTGGGGCATTGATCCTGGTAAGCCCTCTGCTCAAGTTGGAACCCCAAAGTGCTATACCTTAGAAATATCTCAGTTAGTGATTAGATCAAGGTGATCTGTGACTTCAGTACCTTTAGCCACCTACTTGAAGTAAATGTTAATTCTCTTTGAAGGAAGGTAACATTAAAGTCTCATATTACCTCTGAATTTTTCATGTACAGTGTCAAGCACTGAATTGAAAATAAAGGCAAAAGGAGGTAAGACAGTGTGACCAAAAATGAAAAGGGAACAGTAGTAGAAACATCCACAGGAAATTCCAATGTTGGAATTATTTTACATGAGCTTCAAAATAACTAAACATGATTTGCTGATGGGAAAAAGACCTGCTTGAGAATTTCAGTAGAGGACTGCAAATTGTGAAGGAAAAAAAATGAATCAAATGGAAATTTAAGACTGAAAAAATAACATACCTTACATAAGAACTCATTGGAGGTAGTTTTAACAGCAAATAAGACCAAAGTGCAGAGAGAATTAATGGTTTGGACTATTAGGTCAAAAGGAAATAATTTAGAATGAAATACAAGTAAAAAGTAGAAAATAAATAAAATGGAGTATGTTCTACTTATCGATTGCTCTGTATCTGTCAGGAATTGTGACAAATCTAAGATTCTACTTTATAAGTCAATAAATAAGTTACTGCTTCCTGGAAGCCAGCGGAGGTCACAGGAGTCCTAGGTCAGAGACAAAGGACTTTATTATTCATGGCACAGCAAGCAACATGAACATTCTGTATGTCAGTTCTTCTAGCCCCAGCACATCCTGCAGTGACAACACAGAAGGTTTTATGTGGATACTGTGCACAAAGTGTATTTACATTGCCTCCATGAATTTAGGGAATATACCCCCTTTTAGAGTAATACTGCTCTTTGTCCCAGAAAAAGATATTCCTTATCCCTTAAGCTTGCTAGCTGCAAACACAAGAAATGGCTTGGGGTTCTTGGCACACCCAGCAAGAACGTGCAGGGACACTCAGGAGAATACTCTGTGGAGGATTACCGCTCCCGATGGTAACAAATGACTCCCAAATTACTGGCATAAAACAACAGCTTTTTTTTTTTTTTTTTTTAATGTTCATGATTCTGAGGGTCAGGAATGTAGTCAGCATATCAGGTTGGATTTGTCTTTGTTCCACAGTGTTTTGATCTTCACCTGGAATAGTTCAAACAGCTAGAGGTGGCTGGGATGGCTCCACGAGGTCAATATGTCTGGGGCCTTGCTTTTTCTGCACATGTCCTCTGCTGGGGCTAGAACATCTCAGATTACTTCTGCACTCTTATATCTGGTGCCAGGGTAGGGTGGCTGGAATTTCTGGGGCTGGCCAGCATTTCTTTCTTTCCATAAATGGCCGTCTCAGGGGAGTTAGACCTCTTCCATGGCAGCTGTTGCCTTCCCCCAGAGCAAGCATTCCGAGAGGGAGGAAGTATGGGAACACCTGGTGTCTGAAGATGTGGGCATGGACACGGGCACAACTTCACATTTTCCTATTCTGTTGATCAGCTGTGTCACACAGCTTGCCTAGATTCATGCACAGGGGACATAGATCCCACTTGTCAAATGGAGTAAGGTCAAAAAAATGGTTAATCTTCTAACCTTAATCTGGCACAAAATGTGTTGAAAAGGTCATTAGGGTCCCAGGAAAGGAATGGGAAATTAGAGTAGAAGTAGTCTTTGAGAAGATGATGACCAAGATATCTCCAAAGCTTGGAAAAAGCACATTAAGGTAGATTCAAGAAATATTATGAATCTTAAGTACAGTACCATTAAAATCACAGTGTATTAGCATAGTATAACTGAAAATCAAAATAAAAAAGAAATGCTTTCACTCATATGCGGAATTCAAGAAACAAAAGAACAAAGGAGCGGGGAGAGAGGGAGCAAACCAAGAAACAGACTCTTAACTATTGAGAACAAACTGACGGTTACTGGAGGGGAAGAGGGTGGAGGATGGGGGGATGGGTGAAATAGAAGATGGAGATTAAGGAAGGCCTTGTTGTGATGAGCATCAGGTGATGTATGGAAGTGTTGAATTACCATATTGTACATCTGAAACTAATACTACACTGTATATTAACTAACATATTTAAATAAAAACTTAAAAAATATATATGGGGCATTTTGAACCTGAGAATAAACTCTTTTCCAAATTGGAAAAGTAAAATAAATAAATAAATTTAAAAAAATAAAAAGTAGTGAGAAGAAAAAAAAAATGTAGTGAGAGAGAAAGAAAATGATTACCTTCAAAGGAACAGCTATGAGATTGCCAGAAACAGATTCTGTTTCATTTTCAACAGAAGGAGAGATAGCTTCAAAGTGATGGAAAAAAAATAAATGTCAAACTAAAATTTCACCCACAAACTCTTCTAGAGAATAAGAGGAAAAGGACATACTTCACAGCTTATTATGTAAAGCCAGCTTAATCTTGATACTAAAACCTGACAAGGATATGACAAGAATAGAAAATCATAGCCACTATCACTCACGAATATAGATGAGACATTCTAAGTAACACACTATCAAATTAAATCTGTAATTTGTAGGAAAAAATATATTTTGGCCCAATTTGTATTTTCCCAGAAATAGAAGGCTGGCTTTAACATTCAAAAAGCAGTCATTGTAATTCATCATATTAGTAGAATAAAGGAGAAAAGTCATGGAAAGACCAATATATAAAGGTATCATTTATCACCTTTTCTATTCAATATTGTTTTGGTGTATCTAGCTAGTACAACAATTCAAGGAAAAGAAATAGAAGATATAAGGATTAGGAAAGAAGAAGTGTAAGTGTCATTATTTATGAATGACATGATTATATGCTTAGAAAACTATTGGGAGTAATAAGTGAATTTAGCAAGTTTGCTTGGTACGAAGACAGTATGCACTTGTATTTTTATAAAGCAGCATTGACAAAAATTGAAATAACAAATTAATAAAAGGTCAGATACGTAGGGATCACTCTAACAAAAGATGTGCATGACTCTTCATAGAAAACTGCATAGAAAAAAGATGCTAAATAAACAGAAGACCTAAATAAATGGAAATATATACTCTTGTTCATGGATTGGAAGATTTAGTATTTTGAAGATGTTGGTTTTTCTTGAATTGACCTATAGGTCTAGTGAAATCATAGTAAAAATCCCAGTAAGTCTTTTTTTCCCCTTTGGTCGAATTGACACACTGATTGTAAAACCTATATAAAAGTTGAAAAAGCGGGGCACCTGGTTGGCTCAGTGGATTAAAGCCTCTGCCTTCAGCTCAGGTCATGATCCCAGGGTCCTGGGATGAGCCTTGGGCTTTCTGCTCAGCAGGGAGCCTGCTTCCCTTCTCTCTCTGCCTGCCTCTCTGCCTACTTGTGATCTCTGTCTGTCAAATAAATAAATAAAATCTTAAAAAAAAATAAATTGAAAAAATCTAGGGGAGCCTGGCTGGCTTAGTCAGTGGAGCATGTGACCCGTGATCTCAGGGTTGAGTTTCAGCCCAGGTTTGGGTTTAGAGATCACTTGGAAAAAAAAAAAAAAACAACAACTAAATAAAATCTTTAAAAAAAGAGGTAAAGGAGGGAGGAAGGAAGAAAAGGAGGAAGGAAGGGCAAGCCCAAATTTTAGTAAAGACAATCAGAAAAATAATAAGAACCATGTTGCAAAATTTGCTCCTCCCATGGGTGCCCCGGGTGGCTCAGTCAATTAAATGGCTGACTCTTGATCTCAGCTCAGGTCTTAATCCCAGGGTCATGAGTTCAAGCTGCACGCTCAGCATAGAGCCTACTATAAAAAAAAAAAAAAGTTACTCCCCCCAGATATAAAGTCTTATTATAAACTATAGTTATAATTTTAAACTAGGGTGATACTGGTTCAAAGCCCGACAAATAGGATAATAAACACTGTAAAATAAAGTTCAGAAACAGATTCACACATATTGTGGGTGTTTGGTGACAAATATGGTAATGCAGCATGGAAAAGATTATCTTTTAAATAAGTGTGCTGAATCAACTAGCTACCCATGTGGGGAAAAAAATGAATCTTGACCCATTATTCATACAATACACAAAAAAATCAAATTTGGGTGTATTTAGTTTTCCATCTTGTACTGGTAAGTCAGATAACAATGAGGAGTAAGAATTGATTTAGTAATATAGAGGTGGTCATGGGGGAAACCTGACGATTAAATCAGTTTAAGAGAACAAGAAGATAGATGTAGCCAGTACAACTCCTTTAGAGACTTTTGCTGCAAAGAAAAGGAAAGAGAGTGAGGCAGCTGACAGGGGAAGTGGGATCACTGAAGCTGGAAATTAATAGCCAAGGCTAGAAAACAATGGAAAACACCTGGAAATTTGTAAGTTCTGAAATAAATACTTCTTGAGTCAAAGAGGTGATGGAAACTGACTTTGCAGACTTTTAAAAAGTGATGAAAACTACATATGAAAACCTGTGAAAATTCAGGCAAAATTCAGTTATAAAGCAGTGCTTACAGGAAAATTCATAGCGTTAAAAATATTTGTTAATAAATGAGCAGGTCAAACAAGTGAATTAAATAAGTTCAAGAAGTTAGAACAAGAATGTACACCTAAAAAGAGAGGAAGAGAGCAATTAGTAAAGATTAAAACCAGAAATTAATGAGTTAAGAAACTAAAATGAAAATAAACTAAGAACTGGTTCTTTACAACAAACTAGAGAAACTGCTGGCTGACTTAATGGATTAAATTAAGCAGATATGAATACTTAAAAACTAAACAACACAGGAAGGAATCCTCATAGATACAAGGGAAATTAAAAAATAAAAATAAACCACTGTGCTTACTCTTATTAATTTGTGTTTTAGGAAAATACTTCTAAGTAAAAATGTCATATATGTTAACATGGGTTTATTATGTTTTTTTTTAAACTGTATTTTTTAGAGCATTTTTAGGTTGAAAGCAAAATTGAGAGGAAGTACAGAGATTTCCCATATATCCTCACACCACAAATGCATAGCCTCCTCTACTGTCAACATCACGAGACTGTGATATGTTTGTTATAATTGATGAACCTACATTGACACTTCATAATCACCCAAAGTCCATAGTTTACATTAGGATTCATTCCAGGTGTTGTATGTTCTACGGGCTTGGACAAATATATAATAACATGTATCCATTGTTATAGCATATAGAGTATTTTCACTTCCCTAGAAATCCTTTATGCTCCACCTATTCATCCCCCTTTTCCCAGACATTGGCAACTACTGATCTTTTTACTTTATCCATAGCTTTGCCTTTTCCAGAATGTCATATAGTTGGAATCATACTGTTAGATGATTTTCAGATTGGCTTTTTCAGATTGGCTTTTTTCACATGGATAATATGCTATTTAGGTTACACCTAATCTTTTCATGACTTGATACCTTATTTCTTTTTAACACTGAATAATATTCCATTGTCTGGATGTACCACAGTTTATTTATCCTTTCACCTACTGAAAGACATCTTGGTTGCTTCCAGGTTTTGTCACTTATGAATAAAGCTGCTACAAACATCCATGTGTGGTTTTTGTGTGGATGTGACTTCTATGGGTGAATACCTAGGAATGTGATTGCTGGATTATATGGCAAAAAGTATGTTTAGGTTTGTAAGAAACTGCGAAACTGTCTTCCAAAGTGGCTATACCATTTTGTATTCCTACCAGTAATGAATGGGAATTTCTGTTGCTCCATATTCACATCAGTATTTAGTGTTGTGTTCTGGATTTTAGCTATTCTAATAAGTACATAGTGGTATCTCATTTTAATTTGAAATTCCCTATGGGTGATCTTTTCATATGATTGTTTGCCATCTGTGTATCTTCTTTGATGCGGTGTCTGTTCAGGTTTTGGCTCATTTTTTAAAATCATTGTTTTTCTTGTAGAATTTTGAGTTCTTTGTGCACTTTGGATATTAGTCCTTTATCAGATGTAACTTTTGCAAATATCTTCTTCCATTCTGTGGCTTGTCTTCTCATTCTCTTGGCACTGTCTTTTGCAGAGCAGAAGTTTTTAATTTTAATGAAGTCCATCTAAAACCAGTTTCTTTCATGGATCATGCATGCCTTTGGTATTGGTTCTAAAAAGGCATTTCTATACCCAAGGTTGTCTGGATTTTCTCCTGTGTTATCTTCTTAGGAGTTCTTTAGTTTTGTCTTTTATATGTATACATACAGGTATGTGATCGATTTTGAATTAGTTTTTATAAAGGGTGTAAGGTCTGCATTTAGATTCATTTTTTTGCATGTGGATGTCCAGTTGTTCCAGCACCTTTTGTTTGAAGAGACTGTGTTTGCTAGTGTATTGCCTTTACTCCTTTGTCAAAGATTAGTTGGCTCTATTTATGTGGGTTTATTTCTGGGCTTTTTACTTTGTTCTACTGATCTATTTGTCTCTTTTTTTGTCAATACCACACTCTTGATCTTTGTAGCTTTATAGTAAGTCTAGAATTCGGGTCAATTCAGTCTTCCAGCTTAGTTTTTCTCCTTCAATAATGAGTTGTCTAGTCTGGGTCTTCTGCCACTTTTTATAAATTTTAGTATTAATTTGTTGGTATCCATAAGATAACTTACTGGGATTTTGATTGGGATTGTATTGAAACTATGGATCAAGTTGAGAAGAACTGACATCTTAATTAGAATTGAGTCTTCCTATCCATGAAGATGGAATATCTCCATTTCTTTAGTCCTTTTTTGATTTCTTTCATCCCAGTTTTGTGGTTTTCCTCATGTAGATCTTATGCATATTTTATTAGATTTATATCTAAGTATTTTACTTTGGGGGGGTGCTAATGTAAATAGTATTGTGTTTTTAATTTCAAATACCATTTGTTTATTGCTGGTATATAAGAAAGCAGTGAACTTTTCTTTATTAACCTATATCCTGCAATCTTGCTATAATTGTTTATTAGTTTCAAGAGGGTTTTTTGTTTGTTTATTCTTTCAGATTTTCTGTGTAGGCAGTCATGTCATCTGTGAGCAAAGAAAGTTTTGTTTCTTCCTTCCCAATCTGCCTGTTTAATTTTCTGTCTTTTCTTATTGCATTAGCAAGGATTTCTAATATGATTTTTAAAAGAATGGTGAGAGGGGATATCCTTACCTTCTACCTAATCTTAGTGGGAAACTTTCAAGTTTCTCACTATTAATTCTCACCAAAATACCACAACGTATTTTCATTGTGGGGTTTTTGTAGACAGTCTTTATCAAGTTGAGAACATTCCCTATATTCCTAGTTTAATAAGAGTTTTTATCATGAACTAGTGTTGGACTTTGTCAAGTGCTTTTTCTGCATTTATTGGTATGATCATGTGGTTTTTTTTTTTTCCTAAGTCTGTTGACTTGTTGGATTGTGTTAATTGATTTTTTAATGTTGAACCAGGCCTGCATACTTGAGTTAAATTCCACATGGTTATAGTGTATAATTCTTTTAATATTTTTTTGGATTTGATTTGCAGATATTTTGTTGAGGATTTTTGCTCCTATACACATAAGAGATACTGGTCTGTAGTTTTCTTTTTCTTAGAACACCTGTGCCTGGCTTTAGTAGTGGAGTAATGCTGGCCTCATAGAGTGAATTAGAAGTATTCCTTCCTTCTCTTTCAGTCTTCTGAAAGGGATTGTGGAGAATTGGTATAACTTCTTCCTTAAGGGTTCACCAGAATTTACCAGTGAACCCATCTGGGCCTGATGTTTTCTGTTTTGGAAGGTTACTAATTATTGATTCCATTTCTTAAAAACAGGCCTATTGAGATTGTCTATTTATTCTTGTGTGAGTTTTTGCAGATATTTACTGTGAGAACTTAGATCCCTGGAAGTAAATCTCACAAAATGTTGGGCCTCCCATGACTGGATTTCAGAGTTGTCTGCACCAGGCTTTCAGAAATTCATCAGTTATAGTTCAAATTTCCCTACCCTGGCGTTGGTTCCCAAGGAGGTTTCTGTTAGTCTGTGCTCTAGTAAATTGTTACTGTCTCTAATCATCTATTGGTCTCTCCATTCTTGAGGGCAGTGGTTTTCCTGTGCCCTCACCTCTCATGGATACTAGAAGAGTTGCTGATTTTTCAACCTTGTACTTTTTATTGTTACAACAGAGTTACAGCTTCCAAGTTTCTTTTATGTGGATACAGAAACTCAAAGCCCTATTATTGTATTTTAAAGCAAAATGACAAATAAGTATTTACGAATTTTGTTTTAATTTCTGTCATGGTAAATATCAATAGCTATAACTCACATAAGCTAAAGCTCTTTGATGCAGTCAGTGATTTTAAAAGAGTGTGAAGGAGTTGTGAAAAGCAACATGTTTGAGAAAGTTGCAGAAGAGTTACCTCTCTAAAATCATGAGGTCTAGAGATTTTACAGGCATATTCTTTTGGGATCTTTAAAAGACTGATAATTGTTTTCAAGAAGCAAGTATACTCTTACTATAAATGTCTATAAAAATTCAAAAAATATTAGCAAAAAGGATTCCAACAGCATGAAAAGAACAATAGTCCACCCTTAGTGGGTTTGTTTTAGGGAGGAACACAAGCATGATTTAATATCTAGGTTTTATGGGGGGGGATTTATAGCAATACACTGATAACATTCATTGCTTCTAGGAGGAAATGGGTGGCTTGGGAAGATGAAACAAAAAGAGATTTTTTTGTTATAGACTCTTTTGAATATTGATTCACATGAATGTATTATTGAAAAGCTTAAATAAAATTACTTATAAATATTGTAATATACAGAGATTGGCTATGAATAGGGATATTAGTAAAAAGGATAAGTCTAAATATTGACAGTATTATATAGAAAGATATAGTTGTCTTGGGAGTCTTTAATATAACCCCTTGCCTTTCACTGAATTTAATAGAGGATTTGAAAAATATAATTGTTATAAAATGTCAATTTAAATGAGGGACATAGTGGGACATGTTGTTGGGAGAGGGAAGTTCTAAATGACCAAGTTGTTGGGAGTACTCTCTAGTGGAATTAAAATAGGATGGATACCTTAAAAATCATAACAAAAGCAGGAGCAAGTAATATAACATCTGAAGGACAAAATGAGAGCAGACCAAAGATACTGATGATAGTAATAAAGGTAAAGGGATGAGATATTCCTTCTAAGAGATGAAGATGCTCAGACTAGGTAAAAAATGAAACCTAATGACATAGAATGGTTGAAAACAGTATGAAGCAGTACCAAGCTTGAAGGTGTTAAATTGCATTTGGGGACTTACACCTGGATCCTGATCTGGTGATTTAGACCCGTTGTAGGAACTGTGTAGTATGGTATCTTATAACTTTTTTTTTTTAAGTTCTTTAAATTTTTAAAAAGATTTTATTTATTTATTTGACAGAGAGAGAGATCACAGTTAGGCAGAGAGGCAGGGAGAGAGAGGAGGAAGCAGGCTCCCTGCTGAGCAGAGAGCCTGATGCAGGGCTCAATCCCAGGACCCCGGGATCATGACCTGAGCCAAAGACAGAGGCTTTAACCCACTGAGCCACCCAGGTGCCCTGGTATCTTATAACTCTTGACCTCATTACACTGATTGTTTACAAAAAGTGACAAAAGTCTAAGAGTCTGGGTTGTAGTTGGAAAATTGGCTCACTTTAGAATTGGTTCTATAGTTACTGCAAAACATCTAAGCTAAGATGATAATAAAATTTGGAGGTTTTTTTTTAATAGAAAAAAATGAATCATTTTTTCCTACTGGTAGTGTGGGTACTGTTTATCGCAGAGCTCAGAATTCTTAAAAGAAAAAAACCTTAATATAGTATGTTTTGTGAAATGTGATCTAATCTGAGTGAGCACATGCTGCTGCTCTAAAACCTCCCATGAGCCATATCCAGGAGCCTTCTCTTCTGCAGACTTGGTGGAAGGCACCTACCTACCCTAAAGTAGCTTTCCAGGATAAGTTTAAACCTTCAGAAGGACTGAAGCACTTGAAAGACTTTTTAGTAATGTGCCTTCTCCCATATATATAATTAAAAATAACATTTTATTTTTCACAATGGCACAAAACATTGCAAGCTCAAGTTAAAATAGTTTTTGGATGTTTGGATTGCAAACTTCTAGATATGTGTATTAAATTCGTTAAAATTAGAATTCTCTCTATATAGAGCTCCTTAACACCTCTTCTGTGCATCTCTGTGGTTGTAACTTGAAGTCACTCTTAATTCCCCTGTTGTAAAATTCCTGTCTCTTTCTGCTCTTCTGTTGCTTAAATCCAGTCTGTATTAAATTCCATGTATTCTCTAGCCAGAAATAACTGCCATACTTCTTTCCTCTCTGTCCTCTTTTATCGCTTCTCCTGCTTGATTCAGACCTTCATCACCCCTGTCGGGATTATTCTGGTATTATCTTAAACATTGTTAGGATTTCTCTCCTGCAATCTGTCCTGTACTCTGTACCCTAAGTTGGGTCTTTCTAAAGAGAGGGAAAGCTCAAAAAATAGGGGAAAATGCATCACTATTGGTAAAGAGATGTAGTATGCTGTTAGCATATTAATTAAAACTTTTTTATCAGTAATTTTGTGTTCTCTGTTTAATCTGTGAGGTGCTAATATTTAAATGCTGGAATAGTTGTAACTGATTTCTGGATTATTATTTGCTCCATGCTGACATATTATCTTTACTAATTTACCTGGAAATTAGACATCTACACTGCAATATTGAGCTTTTCTATTAATATTTTTTATAATACAGTTTATAATAAAGTGTTTAGGTTTACAATATCAAGGTGACTTCTCTCTCTCTCTCTCTTTCTTTTTTCCTTTTTTTTTTTTTTTGGTGCCGAAACCCGGGATCGAACGCAAGGTGACTTCTCAAGAGAGCTGCCTAGTTAGGGAAAATTCTATAGATATTATAGGTTTTTCTGCCTTGAGTTTTTGTTGTTTGGATTGTCTTTTGTCATAAATCCGTCTTCTCTTAAGGCCCATAAATTTATTTTCACAATAGGCTTTTGAGTCTTTCTGAAAGGGTGTAAAGAAACAACAGAAGAAAATCAACACAGAAATACCTTAAATGCAGAAAGAGTGCTCAGCGTTTCTTCTAAACAGACAAATTCCTGTCAAATTTAGGGGGTTTAACTGTCTGTTCCAGTGCTTCCAGTGCTGGTGATAGTAACATTGTGACGGGCTCTACGGGGCAGTTCCTCAGTCTGCATCAAGAGTTTTAAACAGATTTTTCCTTTGATTTCACCACTAGAAATGTATGCAAAGGGAATAATCACATGTAAATGTTAATGTATGTCCAAAGATGCTCACTTTGGCTTTGTTTATAATAGGAAATGTATTAAATTGTGGTATTATTGACTGAAGTATTTAGAAGTAAAAAACCAGAATGTTTATAACCTGCTCTCAGATGTTCAGAAGGAGAATTGTGTACACACACACATACACACACACACACTGTGCAAATGTTAAAGCAATGGAATAAAATGTTAACAATGACAAATCTGAGTTAAGAGTATTCCTTGTACTATTTAGTTTGCAACTTTAGTGGTTGTTCCTACAGAACTGAGAGAGTCCAAACTTTGTGAAGATGATTTGAAACTTACTTATATTCATTGCTACAGAGGATGGAGGGATTTCGATGATCACAAATCCTCTTTGCCAAGAAGCGTTTCCCAAAAATCTGGAATAAATCTGTAGTCAGGGTTATTAGTCTGGCATCTTTGTTGCAATGGTTCTGTCTTAATCAATAAATTCTGCTATATCTTTAAGTTTTTCCTGAAATGGATGTATTGCACAGAAGCTTTTATTCTTTTTTTTTTTTTTAAGATTTATTTATTTATTTATTTATTTGACTGACAGATCACAAGTAGGCAGAGAGGCAGGCAGAGAGAGAGGAGGAAGTAGGCTCCCGGCTGAGCAGAGAGCCCGATGTGGGACTCGATCCCATGACCCTGAGATCATGACCTGAGCCGAAGGCAGAGGCATTATTAACCCACTGAGCCACCCAGGCACCCCTGGAAGCTTTTATTCTTAACCAGATCTTACTTTTTCTCTTTTGTCTCTGGTGCTTTAGTGGGCAGCTCATGCTAACTTCTGTGTGCATTTATTAGGTATTATTGTGGTTCTGTGGGACAAGAAATCAAAAATTTTTCCCAGATATCATTTCTCACTGAAGGAATTTCTGAAGCATTTTTACCTTTTTTTTGTTGTTGTTGTTCTTATTAACTTTTACATTATAGAACAAGAAGTAATATGTATCATACAAATAAAAATGTTGGTATTAACACTTTCTTGAGACCTACTGAGAAACTTAAGCTTTCATCCCATTTTTAAAAGATATCTGGAGCGCCTGGGTGGCTCAGTTGGTTAAGAGTCTACCTTCAACTCAGGTCATGATCCCAGCATCCTGGGATCGAGCCCTGCATTGGGCTCCCTGCTCATCAGGGAGTCTGCCACTCCTTCTGCTTATGCTCACTTGCGCTCTCTCTCTGTCAAAAAAATAAATAAGTTTTAAAAATAGGTAAAAAGATCCCCAACGCTCAGACCTGCTGTGTCTGTGTCTGGGAATTACATTCATGAAGGTACAGATTTCTGGTTCTCCAGCTTTTAAAAACTGCTTCTGGATGTCCTTCATTCAACTAAGTTTAACCTATGTAGTCTCCTGATTTTATGTTGTGAAAAGTCTACCTTTGAGGCACCTAGTGACACTGAGTGATATGTAGCACTAACACATTGGGAGGAAAAGCTGATGTGGGGTGAGAAGTGGGGGGGAGAAAAATTGTTTGATTAGAGAGAGTGAGGGGCTGATGGAGACATGAGCCCCACAGGAGAGTAGTTTACACGGCGAGGCGCCCAGAGCTGTGTCTCCCTACCCTGGGCTCCTGTGCTCTTGAGTGTCCTTCCTTAATGTGTCCTCTCCTCACCAGGCTTTCTCAAGTTTATTGCTTTCACTCAACTCTAGAGACCACCAGGAGACTCCTCATTTCACTTTCCTCCTTTTGAGTATGGTGGCTTACTTTCAACAGGCTGGATTAAGAGCCCCAAATATTCCTACAAATATTCTTCTAATACCTGGTCTGTTGAATTACAATATTTTGAGGCTTCTTTACTGGACCTGATGAAATGAATTATCTGTTGACATTTTGTCATACTTTATCTCTTATTTGCTTCTAAAATTATATGTACCTGAATTTAATGAATCATTTTTCTAGTTACACATGATTTTTAGCTTATATAATAACAAATACTAGTATCTTTAAAATGTACAAGAACTGTTATAACTCTGTGTGTGCACTTAGAAAATCTGATAAGGTTTGGTTTTTTTGGGTTTGTTTGGGTTTGTTTTTTGCTTTGTTTTTTGAAAGATTCTGGCATCATTATTAAATAGTAACAGAAGCTTCCAGCTTGACAGTTACTTCTTTTCATGGAATTCACTAGAGCTTACTGACGTCATCCAGACTGGAAGGCATGTTCTCTCTGCCAATATCAGACAAGATGTAATACAGGGAATATGCTCTTTTTTTTTTTTTAAGATTTTATTTATTTATGAGTTAGAGAGAGAGAGCGAGCACAGGCAGACAGAGAGGCAGGCAGAGGCAGAGGGAGAAGCAGGCTCCCCGCCGAGCAAGGAGCCCGATGTGGGACTCGATCCCAGGACGCCAGGATCATGACCTGAGCCAAAGGCAGCCGCTCAACCAACTGAGCCACCCAGGCGTCCCAGGAATATGCTCTTTATACAGGTTTTTTTTTTTTCATGTCCACATAAATGCAGTTCTTTCCATTTTTCTTTTCCTTCTGGCACGTGGTAATGTTCCAGTCCGTATTAAGTGTGTTTTACCCATTATCTGGAGCTTTGTGTTCGTTTTAGCACTTTACTCCACCCATACTAAGGCAGCAAGGGAACTTGTCAGGATACTTAAATTGTAGCCTAAAAGCTTTTAGGTTTTCTAGGCTTTTACTCTTATTCATCTCTTTGTTCCTGGCCTCTGGCAGCCTCTGGCTCCTTGGCATCAAGTTGTCTGAAACTGTCTTCCACCGGTTAGGTTTTATAGGGTACCACTTGTCATTCCCTAAATATAATCTGAAACTATGAACCAAATTCAGGCTGGTTGCTGCCGTTCTGCTGAACCAAATGTCTCCTGTTGTCTTTATTGTAACGACTCGCTATGAAAACCTACAAACTCCTTAAACTTGTTCTTAGATCCTCATGTGTGTTTGATTTTGGGTTGTTTCCTGTCTTCCTAACAGGGCTGTGTCGGACTTCAGTACTTGTTTTATACTGTTACATGATCAGAAAGAACATCTGTTTCTATGCGTATTTTGAGTTTAAAAGCCCCTGTCTTACTGATTTTATTGTCTTAGATTACCTGAGTCTTTAATATATAGCACCTCGCACACAAAAATAGATGCTATGCTATTTGGTAGCTTTTCCCGCATCTTCCCTTTAAGCTTAAAAGTTGTTGCTCGGTGTTTCCCTCAACCATGACTTTTTTTTTGTTAGTCTTTTTCCTCTTACCTTTCCTGCTTACCACCCGGCCAGTACTTTTACTATTTACAAGCATATTTTCTTCAGCCATTGTTTGTTTGATCTGCTAACGTAGCTATTCACCACTTGTAATTTGGTCTCATTACAAATATAAGCATTCCAGCCTCTACTTACATCTGTGGTATTGTAGACTAAGGTCATATTTTGTCTGGGGTTTCTGTTAAATTTTAGTTGGTTCCCAATCATCAATTTGTTTTGAGATCATATCTATAATATGTAATGTAAACAACATATCTATAATAGTTCACAGAGATATCACAGGAAATAATTATCTTATGTCTTTTTCCCTGCCTTTTTGTCATGAATTCCTACTTCCTGTAAGAATCCCCTTACGAAGCAGGGCTCGTAGAGAGGAGCACAACTATGTTGAATTGAATTAGGAAACAGAGCACTCTGCCCCATGTGTGTGTATTTTTAAAAATTTACCTAGTTTCCACATGCTTGTGAAATGCCTACATTTGAAAACCATTGATTTTTGTTGTTTCTTTGTCACAAACTGATAGAATATTCTGTCCTCTAGATATCTTCCTGAACTTCATAGCACAAATTAGGGAACTAATACGGAATGGACCTTAATATAGTTTAATGGTAGTTTAATTCTAATTGTTTAATTCTAATTGGAAGAACTGGAGGAATAGAAGATTTAACATTAGGCTTTATTTTGTATGTTACACATTAAATATCTTTGTACTTTCTTTTCTTTCTCAGTTAACTAAGAAGGTAATTAAAAATGTAATCAATAAGGATCTATGTTCAAGTCCTGAGTTTGAACATAAGAGAGATTCAACATATCACATATCATACTATGGAAATGCCTAACCCAGAACAATAATAAGAATAAGAGTTTCATATTGGGGCGCCTGGGTGGCTCAGTGGGTTAGAGCCGCTGCCTTCGGCTTGGGTCGTGATCCCAGGGTCGTGGGATCGAGCCCCGCATCGGGCTCTCTGCTCTGCGGACAGCCTGCTTTCTCCTCTGTCTCTTTCTGCCTCTCTGCCTACTTGTGATCTCTGTCTGTCAAATGAATAAATAAAGTCTTTTAAAAAAAAGAGTTTCATATTAATATATCAAATCCTGTCAAAGTGAACTTTGCATTCCATAAACTGTAAGACTTAAGGGAAAGAATATTGATTTTACAGCTTAACATTGATCTGATTTTAGATTATGAGTAGCACATTTATTTCTTTTATTTGTATTGAAGCTTGGGCTATTTATATACTTATTTTGAAGTAAGGAAATTGGGGGTGCCTGGGTGGCTCAGTTTGTTGAACATTTGACTCTTGATCTTGGCTCAGGTCTTGATCTCATGGTCGTGAGTTAGAGCCTTCCATTGGGCTCTGCGCTGGGCATGGAGCCTACTTAAATACATGCATACAGACACACAGACTTACATACACAAGTAAAGAAATGAAATTGTATGCATATTGAAATCTTTTAAATATGAGCATTTATTTTTATAGTGTATAAAAGCATACAGTGGTCTTCAGGATGAAGTTATGCTGTCACGAAGAATAAGTTTGGTTTTGTTAAAATAAGTAGTGTGAAATCAAGTGCTTAAAAATATTTGAACTTGAAAATAATGTTACAGACCAGTTATACCTCCATTAAAAAAATATTTGATATGTATGATTATTGTAGCCATTAATGTTGAAATGTTTATTCTTTCCCAGAAAGACATTGTATGTATTATCTCATTTAATTTTCACAACAGTCCTATGAGGCCTATTTTACAGTGAGGAAAGTGTTAAGACCTTAATAATTTTCCGAATGTCACAAAACTAGTAAAAGTGGCAGAGCTGGAATTCGAACTCAGGTGTGTGACTCCCAAGCCCATGTGTTTTATCCACTCTGCTGTATTGCTTCTCTGTATCTGCGCTTACTGTTTACTTTATTAAAGACTTCACCATGGCTTTACGCACCTTGCTCTTCCCCACGTGTCCACACATGCTTAATGTAAATATTCTTCCAAGAAAAGTTTCCCCATAGACATTGATAAATGTAATTACTCTATATTAATAATAGGCTTTCAGATATGGTTCTGTGTGTGTGTGTGTGTTTAGGAAAATTAAAGGGAGATTAGAATATAGAATTTCTTCAGGGTTTTTTTTTAAGATTTTTTATTTTATTTATTTATTTGACAGACAGAGATCACAAGTAGGCAGAGAGAGGCAGGCAGAGAGAGGGGAAGGGAAGCAGGCTCCCCGCTGAGCAGAGAGGCTGGTGCAGGGCTGGATCCCAGACCTTGAGCCAAAGGCAGAGGCTTTAACCCACTGAGCCACCCAGGTGCCCCCAGGTTTTTTTATTCCATTACCATTCAACATGACATTGCCCTACGCTTGAGTTGGAACTGAATTTAAAAAACATTTTAAAAATAATCTCCAAGGATAATTCGTGATTACATGCATGCATCTAAATTGATTTTTAAATTGACTTTAAGGTGGAGGTACAGTGACTAGAGGGCTCCCTCTTGTGGACCACTATAGCAAGTAGTAATCAAGTCTCAAGATCCCAAGACTCTTCTGTTAAAAACATTTTTGTGTAATAACTAAGTATCAGTGACATCCTTTGCCATGCAACTTGGATGATAGAGAAGAGAGTCTGGGACTGTCGGGAGTAATACTGCTCAACGTGTATGATTCTCCAGCCCTTTTGTTTCCTTGACCTATTGCTTGTATTTCCTGTCTACTTTCTAGTACTTGGGGAAAACATTGCTTCTAAATGTGCCTCCTATCTCACATTTCAGTTTTTTGTCCCAGAGACTCTAAGAATGAATGGGTGGAAGTAACTCCCATGAACATTTAGTAACAACACTCATTTAGTTTTTTGGAGGCTGATTAGTCTGTTCATGGTCACATACTGAAGTAATGTGATATTTTAGAAGAGAACCAGCAGAGCTAACAGTTCTTTAATAGTAACTTGATTAATTCAGTGAGCCTTGTTGGCTTTCTAAGCTGGATTGGAATGTAGGTAACCATGTAAACTAGAACAAGCCTGGGACTTAAAAATAAATAGTCCTAGCCTGGTGGAAGCTGGGCTTTAATAAAGACAGTTTTAATCTATTGTGTGTTTTGCTCTGAAATAAATAGCGACGTGCCTCAAGTTACAGAACAAGTTCAGGATGGTATTGGTAGTAGGGTCAGATTTTATGTGGTATGGTCAGGGGGTGAGCTTTTTAGTAATTGTCTGAGTGAAGAGTACTAATTAAATTCTCACAGTCACTCATTCTTGTTTCTAGTTCCCCACGTAACCTTTTTTATATATTCCTAAATGATAACTACTTATTCAACTTGATATTCTTTTTTTTTCTCTGTAGTGCTCTTTTCTTGTTTCAGTATAAGAATTTTAATGTCTAATCATTATGGGGAATCCATTTGTGTGTGTGTGTGTGTGTGTGTGTGTGTACAAGGGAGAAGAATGGAAGGAGAGCAAACCTGATGAAACTAAAAATTTCCATCTTAAAATGACATCATCATGCTTCATCCTTGATTTATAGACACTGATGCTTTTTCTTAGATCATATTTTGGAAGCTATCCTAGGACAGTTCTGGAAGCCTCTCTAATTTTCTTTTAGAAAACTTATTCTCCAGTTTGGCAGTGTGTTTTAGAAGCCATTGAAATGTGCTCCTTTGTGCTTGTTCTACTTCTGAGGGTTTTTTCCAAACCAGGATTTGTGCAAAGATTTAGTTCTATGAATGTTTATCACAGAGCGGCACCTGGGTGGCTTAGTTGGTTAAACATCTGCCTTTGGCTCAGGTCATGATCCCAGGGTCCTGGGATCGAGCCCTGCGTCAGGCTCCCTGCTTGGTAGGGAACCAGCTTCTTCCTCTCCCTCTGCCTGCCACTCCCCCTGCTTGTGTGCTTTCTCTCTGTCAAATAAATAAATATTTTTTTAAAAAGAATGTTTATCACAGAATTGTAAGAAAAATAAAAGTTAGAAACAGCCAAAAAGCAAAATGATTAATTATAATTTCATACTTTAGAATAATCTTATAATAATACATAGCTAGTAAAAATGATGGTACTTAACGTTACTTATTGAAAAGATGTTCATGAATTTGTAAGTAAAAAATTACTGTGAATTGTGGATAAAAGAAAAACTATACATACACATGCATATAGAAAATGATACATAGAAAAATATCTGGGGTGCCAGACTGTTAACATTGGTTGTTTCTATACAGATAAGTCATCCCATGCGAATTCTGCCCCCCTTTCAAGCTTTGGTTGAGCAGAAGAGATGGTTTAGGGCAGCTACTCCCAGAAAGGACCAAGAAAAACACATCTTTTTAAATAAAGGGGCAGATCTCACTCAAAATGACGGGGTAGGAAGATCGAGGGATTTATTTCTCTACCAAATCAACCACTAAACTGGAGAAAAAGACCAGAGTCTACTATTTCAGGTCTCTGGATCCTGTTTGGACACTTATAAGAACCTTGGGAGTACTTGATGAAGGAAGAGGCTGCTATCTGGCAGTTCATGCACAAACCAGTGATCATTCCCCGTTCCTCAGCCCCTTAGCCTTTGGGGACAGTGGCCTATATTCCTGGAGGGGCTTGCTGAAACCAGGGTAGGCACTGGGGACTTTGTTCCCCAAAACTTTGGAGTTCTATGTTTAAGTCAGTCTGTCAGATCCCTGAGTGCTAGGCACAGATATTTGCCCTCATTTCAGCCTTTCAGCTGCAGAGATTTCACTCAGCAGTGTCTACTGAAAGATTTAAAGAATCTGTTCCTCCCCTCCACTCCTCCTTTTGGAGCCACACATTTAAGGAAATCTGTGTTGGGTCACTGTGTTGGCTGACTGCAGAGATAATAGATCAGGAACTTCAGTGACCACACACAACAAGAAACACACAAAGGCAAATAGAATGCAAAAGTGAAAATAGTTTGAAAATGTCAAAACAGATGGCTTCAGCCCACAAGAAGCAAAAGTAAGCAGTGCTGGAGGAGTAAGAGAATAGATTTCCAGTATAATAGTCAAAATATGGTCTTCTCAAAAAAAAAAATATAGAATATACAAAGAAACCAGAGGGTATGGCCCATACATACAATGAGAGAATTTCACAGAAGCCACCCCTGAGGAAACCCATACTTAGGAATTGCCAGCCAAAGATGTTAAATCAAGTATCTTAAATGCTTAAAGCAAACCACTGACAAAGAACTAAAGGAGTTCAGGAAAACATTGTCTGAACAAAACCAGAACCTCAGTAGGTAGAAATTATAAAAAGGAGCCAAACAAATTCTGGGGCTAAAAAGTATAATGACTGAAATGAAAAATTCACTAGAGGGATTCAACAATGGATTTGAGTAGACAGGAGGATCAGTGAACTTAAAGACCATTGAAATGATTCAAACTGAGAAGCAGAAAAGTGAACAGAGCCCAATAAACTGGCAGGAGATCATCATATGTACCAATGTATGAATCTAGGAGTCCCAGTAGCAGGAAGAAGAAAGGAGCAGAAAAGGGATTTGAAGGAAAAAAAAAAAAAAAAAAAGGAAAACTTCCCAAATCTGAAGACATGAAGTATATACATCTAAGCTTAGTGAACTCCAAGCAGGATAAACTCAGAGATCCACACTGAGACATAATGTCAAATTGTTGAAACCCAAAGGCAGAATTATGAAAGCAGCAAAAGAGAAGCAATTTGCCATAACAGGGGATCCTTAGTAAAATTAACAACTGATTTCTCATTATAGAAATGTTGGAAGCCAGAAGGGGGAGGTAAGATGACATATTTAGAATCCTGAAGGAGAGGGGGCTAGCCACCAAGAATTATCTGGCAAAACTATCCTTCATGAATGAAGAAGAATAAATACATTTCCAGACAAAAGTTGAGGGAGTTCATGTACACTAAACATGTGCTATGAGAAATGCTAGAGGCAGTCCTTCAGGATGAGCTGAAAGGACCTTAGAGAGTAACCTGGAACCATAAAAGAAAGAAAGAATACTGGCTAGGGTAACTATGTAGGTAAATATAAAAGTAGTATTGTACATCTGGTTTGTTACTTTTTTATAAATCTGTGTGTGCTTATACAATGAATAAAAATGCGGTCTGTGACAATAACAAGATAAAAGGGAAGAGTTGGAGAATATCGGAGTGGACTGTTTGTACAATTAGTTGGTACTATGCATACTAGGTTGTTGTAACTTGAAGACATTAATTGTAATGCCCAAGATAATACTATGGAACTAAAAAATATACAGAGAAGGAAAGAAGAGGGAGTCAAAATGGTACACTACGAAATACCAGCTAAATGAAAAAAAAAGGAGACAATAAAAAAAAAAGACAATAATTGATGAATTAAGGAACAGAAAACATACAAAGCATACCCAAAATAATATCAAAATGCCAGAAATAAATCCTTCTTTATCAATAATAACCTTAAATGCAAATAGATTAAATTCTACTTAAAAGTGGAGATTGGCAAACTAAATTTAGAAAAACCCACAGAGTCCATCTATATGCTGTATAGAAGGGACTGACTTTAGGTATGAAGAAACAAAGAGGTTGAAAGTAAACGGGTGGGAGTGATACTCCATCTAAATAGTAACCAAAAGAGAGCTGGGTGGCTTTATTATTGTCACACAGAGTAGACTTGAAATAAAAAAATAATTATAAGAGATAGAGGACATTATACATTGATAAATATATAAGATATAAATTCATAAATTATAAACATATATACATTTAAACACAGAACCCCAAAATATATGGAACACAAACTGGCAGAATTGAAGGGAGAAATTTTATGGTAATGGAGACTTTAATAGACATTTTCCATAATGAATAGAATGATGAGACAGAAGATCAGCAAGGGATTAGAGGACCTGAACAGCACTATAATCCAGTCAGAGCTATCAGACGTATACAGAATACTCCACCCAAGAGCAGAATACATGTTCTTTTCACATGCACATGGAACATTATCCAGAATAGACCATAAGCACAAAAGAAGTCTTAATAAACTTCTCTTAGGGGCTCACCCGGAAGTATAAGGTTAAATATTTACTTGCCTCTTTTGGTCTGTGATCTGGGTTGAGCAGGGGTAGGTGCACTCCCCCAGGCCCAATTATAGAAATAGCAGAGATATGTTTGTAAGAAGCAGTCTGTCTGGCAGAAAAGGAGCGATCCATTTGAGTAAGGAAGCTAATAGGGCTCCTCTGTCCTCTCTTAAGACTTTATTTCTATCCCTATTAAGAATGTGTTGTAGGGGCACCTGGCTGGCTCAGTTGGAAGAACATGGGACTTTCCATCTCGGGATTGTGAGTTTGAGACCCATGTTGGGTGTAGAGATTACTTAAAATCTTAAAAAAAAAAA
>ML108211.1:0-14109 GCA_003697995.1 Taxidea taxus jeffersonii | reverse complement strand
TAGATGATAAATAAGTTAAGACAACGAAAGTAGCTGAAACCTATACATTCAGAATCAAGAAGTAGTTGGAAAAAAGTTGAATAGAGGGTGCCTGGTGGCTCAATGGGTTGAGCCTCTGCCTTCCGCTCAGGTCATGATCTCAGGGTCCTGGGATTGGGACCCTGCTCAGCGGGAGCCTGCTTCCCCGACCCCTGCCTGCCTCTCTGCCTGCTTGTGATCTCTGTCAAATAAATAAATAAAATCTTTAAGGAAAAAAAAAGTTGAATAGAGAGGCATGTCTTTCTTCTCTGGGAAGAGTGGATATTATAAAGTCAGGGGCGCCTGTGGTGCTCAGTAGGTTAAGCATCTGCTTATAATTCAGGTCATGATCCTGAGGTCCTGGCCTCGAGTCCTGCATTGCACTCCCTGCTCAGCGGGGAGCCTGCTTCTCCCTCACCTCCCCGCTTATGCTTTCCCTTGCTATTTCTGTCTCTCAAGTAAATAAAATCATTAAAAAAAAAAAAAAAGGCGGCTGGGTGGCTCAGTCAGTAAGCATCTGCCTTCGGCTCTGGTCTTGGCCTCAGGGTCATGGGATTGAGCTCCGCATTGGGCTTCCTGTTCGACGGGAGGCCTGCTTCTCCCTCTTTCATTCCCTCTGTGTTCCCTCTCTCACTGTGTCTCCCTGAGAAATGAATAAATAAAATCTTTAAAGAAAAAAAAAAGAAGCAAATGTTTAAATAGATCACAGAAGTGAAGGCACTTGGTAGGAGCACAAGGTGTAAAATATGCACTAACCAAGGTAATGGGCACAGTGGGTAGAAATGAGAACAGCAGTCCGCAGCCATCCTACCCTACAGATGAGATCAGTCTCATCTGATCACAGAAGCTAGGCAGGGTTGGGCATGTTTAGTATTTGGATAGGAAAAATGAGAAAGCAAACAAAACAAATAAAAAATTTAAAAGAATGGAAAGGAATTGAGATACAGATGATAGATAAAGATACTTAGGTAATAGTGATAGGTAAAGGCATTTTGACAGAACAGTCCAGTCTCAGAATAATAAAGCTAAAATAGTGGAACACAAGTATTTAGAGATATAATTCAAGGAAACTCTTCAGAAGTAACAGAAGAGTTAAATTTACATATTGAAGGAGCACCCCTTGTATCTGGGGAAAATGACCCAGAATGATTAACAGTGGGATATATCCTTGCAAAGTCACTGGACTTTAAGATCAAGAGAGATTGGATGCCCATGCCAAAAAACCATATCACTTATAAATAAAGATTCATTTGCCCAGACTTTGCAAATCTCAATGCCAGAAAGTAATGAATCAATACCTTCATTTTCCTACCTTCACTCAAAGAAGGAAAATGAGAGCCAAGATTTTATATCCAGTCTAGCTGTCTGTCAAATACAAAGACTACCGAAAGAAGTTGTTCATGAGCTACATAGTTTTCATGAGCCCTGAAGAAACTGCTAAAGGATGAACTGAAGCAAACAAAAGATTAAAGTGAGAATTGGAATGAAAGAAAAAGTCTGTACTCTGCTAACTAACAAACATTGGGAAAGGAAAAAGGAGGGAAAGTAGGATATAGAGTGGTTTCCTCATGTGTGATAAAATATTAAAGGACAATGCCCGAAGCTGACAGATCAAGAAGTGGAAATATAAGCATATTTCACAAGATGAAGGTATTTTTGAAGATTTAAAAATTGTAGCAATGCTGTTCAGTAAAGGACTGGTTCAATAGATTATGGTCCATCCATATTATGGAATACTTTACAACCTCATGAAAGAATGAGGAAGGTCTCTGTGTACCAGTAGGGAAGGAGCTCTAAGAAAAATTAAAAAGCAAGGTACAGAACGTACAATGGAATATGCTATCATTTATGTAAAAGAAGTAGAAAAATAGTATGTAATGATTTCTTATATTTGACCAAACTCAGGAAAGGTACACAGAATACTTTAAGAAAAAGATTATCACTTTGGGGGAGGGCTTAGGACGTAGTTGCATGGATGACTGGGTAGGGTTACGTTTTTCGCTGTGTTTTCTCCCTTTTGCCTTCTATCCCTCCATCCCTCCTCCTCCCCTCCTCCTTTTATTCTTTCCCTGCTTTTCTTCATCCCATCTTGCTTCCTCTTCAATTTTTTTAGACACGTGAATGCATGACATATTCAATAACTAGCCTAATAGAAAAATCAAATGTTCTCTTCTCTTCTCCCCCAAATTCTGGTTCTACATAAAGTCTTGGGCAAAGCTTTGGGGTAGTTTTAGCTGCTGTCTCTGGAGAATCTTACGGGATTTTCAGTCTTCCACAATGTAATCTTCTTAAGTAATTTTCCCCAGGCCTTCTAGGTGAAGAAAACACTTTGGGTGATTTGCTGTTTCATCTGGACAGGTTCTCTCCTTTTTTAGGTTGTCTGTGAAGTACTCAGTACTTGTTAAGTCTGGTTCTATCGTTAAATGAAGCTCTGTTTCTGATCCTTTGTATAGGTTATTTATGGGATTAGTCTTGCTGGATGGTGCTAGGCTCTTGTGAGAAAGCATTTGCCCTTGAGTCAGTGTCTAATATTCATTCTCAACTTAGTATGGTCAAACCAGAATTCTGGATGTGTACCAACTTCAGGACTCTGGGAAACAGGAAGACATGAATTATGTTTAGTTTTTTGTTTTGGTTTGTTTTGTTTCAGTTAAGGAAAATGAGACAAGAGGTTGTGACTTGTCAGAAATTACCCAGAAAATAGGAGTAAAGCAGGCGAGGAACAGCTGTGATCTTGTGAATAGGGCTTTGGTTACCAGGCTGCCAGATGTCTTAACCATTGACACTGTGAATCCTGCTGTGTTGATAGGAGGACTCAGCATAGTGCGTTGAGTTATTGGGTTTTCCCCTCAAATGAGACTCATTAATTTTTTGGTCCTTGTGCAGCTCTCCTTCCAAAGAGATTCTTACATTTATTTTTGGGGTGCAGGAGTTTGGATAAAGAATTTGAAAGCAGCGATGCTACTGTTACTTCTGTATACATGTATGCAAACACACGCACACTGGGATACAGTGTAATTGCCAGTGATGAAATTGTTATCTTTTGTGTGTGATTTAAGATAAATTGAAGGGAATGCTCATGAAGGCATGTTCATGACCTTGAACTCTTTTAGGTTACTTTTCCACAATGGATAGAATACATGTACTCTGCAACATTTTCTAGAATTTTCTAAATGTGTTAGCTCCCACAAATTAATTGTATTGCGTTTCTACTTTGCTTTCTAAGGTTGTAACTATAAAATGGGGTGATAATCTTGTCATCTTCATATTATTCTGATTACTGAATGGGATAGCTGATGTGAATGCATTTTTATAAAACTGTAGGGTGCCTTATGAAAACAGAGATGGTATCGTATTAATAGAGCTAGTATCGTATTAATTAGATCTCATCTGCTCCCCATATATTCGTACCATTCAACTCTGTCCCTTCCAGATTCACTCTTTTCTAAGAATAGGACTGGAAGGATCATATCAGGCATAAATTCTTGTACAATAGCTTTATTCCCCTCTGTGTTTCTTTTTCTGCATGCTTTCGTCTAAGTAAACAGAGTTTTGGATAATTTTATACACAAAATTTTTACAGTTAATAATAAACAGTACTGTAGAAATATAATAAAAGCTTAGGAGTCATATTGTGTACATAGGATTTATAAACAAACAGTTCTGTGTTTTAAAATCCACTTGCATCCTGTATTGGCTGTGTGACCTTGGGCGAGTTACTTAATCTCTTGTTGATTCAGTGATTTCGTGTGTAAAGTGAAGGATAATATTTATCTTTTGAGATTGTTAAGGACTAAATGAGGAACTTTTTGCAAAGCACTTGGGAACATTGTTTTCACAGAATTTAGTCTACCTTCATTTCCTCAAATTTGCCCATTCTACTTCCGATATTATCACTTGATATTAATAGTTTTATCATTTTGGTTCCAGTCCTTTTACTGTAAGTTACATTGATAAAGATCAGGAATTTGATTCCACAGTTGTTGTAGATACTTTCCAGTTTAGATTTGGTAAATCTGGTGAAAAATGAATACATTGTGAAAAATGTACATAACAGCGTACATTATTTTATTTCTGGCTTATATGAGTATATGGGAATCTGAAAACTCATCAGGTATTTTAAAAATAGGATGCATTTATTCGGTATATTTTTCACATATCTACCTGGTGCTATTATTAGGCTTTGGAATAAAGAGCTGAAGATGCCTACATTGGAGGTCATCTTTATTGGAGACAGGCAAATAAGCAGTTATAGTCAAATCTGAGTCAAATCTGGAGAGAGCTAGAACCTGGAGCATGAATGAAGCCTTTTCTTCCAGACTGAGGAGACGGAGTTCATTTTAAGATGATGAGGAACCAGTGGGTACTTACATTTATAGCAACACAAAGAGACTGGGAACTTAGGATAATTACCTGGAAGCATACTGTGGCTTCAACATCAATTTTTATCATCATTTACACTGCAACCATTTACTGAAAACCTATTACATATCCACCTCATGTATACATTATCTCATTTAATTCAGCACCCTTTGAATTAGATATTCTTGCCATTATTTTATAGATAGGAAAACAGAGATACTAGAGGTTAGTAGAGGAGTGAGTTAGTGACTGGACGCACAAGGGAGAGTATGTTTGATTACCTGCCATTCTACATGGTGATTTTAATCTAATAGAAGTTAAGATGAGAGGTAATGAGTTGTTGATCATTAGTCTCCATTTTCATGTGTTTTATATTATGAACATTTCACTGAATTTAGTTTGATTCTAGAGTTTGAAGATAACGTGTGTTCCCTGGGAGTTCCCTTTTAACCCAAGTCCGTTACTTCATCTGGTTAAGGAAACTTTGGTTTGTTCTAAAACTAGAGGGGGAAAAAATGGTTGTGTTAGACTTGCTCTTTGAGCTTTTCTATCTTATAGGATTTTTGTCCCTATGCTGTAGAACTCTTATAGACTAAAATTACTTAATTCTCCAGCCCATCTCCTTTTCCTCTAAGTAAAATTATCTTAATATTTGAAATGATACCTCATTAGGATTCAACTTGGGACCTGGCTCCTCACTATGAAGGATAGATTGAAACAAGGTTTTATCTTTCTGCTCCATAAAGTTTATATAATATATTCAAGCAATGGAATGAGAGGTAATAATTCTTCAGAGTTAAAAAAAAAAACAAAATCTGATTATTAATCCAGCCACACTCATTATTAGCTTTCTAAGTGCTGTCAAAATTGACCATTTACCCCTTCATTCCTAGTTCTTTAGTTGAAAATACAAATAAATATTTCTTCTCTCCTAGAAATGTGGTATAATGAGTTATTTTTATTTGTATATGACTAGAAAGGGGTGATACAAAGATAGTGTATGCACAGTTTTGACTTGCTTTACTCACCTTTTACTTCTTTTATTTCAGCTCAATCTGAAATTGAAGTTTCTGTGTCCGCAAGGAATATCAGAAGGTTACTAAGTTTCCAACGGTATCTTAGATCTTCACGCTTTTTTCGTGGTACTACTGTTTCAAATTCTCTCAACATTTTAGATGATGATTATAATGGACAAGCCAAGGTGTGTATTGCTTTTTCAAGAAAACATTAATTTTTGATAAGTTTAATCAAGCCTTCCCCCCATGTGGCATTGAATTATTAGAACCTCTCTCTGTATGCAAAACTCACATAAGCCCATTTTTCAGGTTTTTTCCTTTAGAGCACATGTTCATTTTGTAAGTAGGTATTACAGAGCAAGGGAAATTCCTTTAAGTTACTAAAATAGTGAAAATGTTTTCATTTATTATACTATTAACAACTAGCTCAGTAGGACATTAAACTATCCGATCACACAGATTCTTAACTCTGGGAAGAATATTATAGCTGTTCTAGAAATTAGACTAAATTAGACTATTCTGTAGGTAAGGACTCTGTGGCCTGAAGAGCATCAGAGACCTGTTTGAGGTTGCCTTCTGGCTAGAGGTACACCCAGCACACCCATTAGGCCTCACGACTTCCAGTCAAATTACTTTTCAGAGTCTCTTCCATCACTGAAATATTTTGAGGATTTATATGTTTTGTTTTTTTCTTAAAAAAAAAAAATCTTATTCCTATTTTATTTTATTAAGAGTTATCTAGCATATAGTACATTATTGGTTTCTGATGTAGTGTTCAGCAATTCATTAGTTGCGTATAACACCCAGTCCTCATCACCACAGGTGCCCTCCTTAATACTCACTACCTGGTTACCCCATCCCTCCACCCTCCTCCCCTTCTCTAACCCTTGGTTTGGTTCCCAGAGTCCAGAATCTCTCGTGGTTTGTCTCCCTTTCCTATTTCTTCCCGTTCAGTTTTCCCTCCCTGCCTCTGTGGTTCTCTGTGCGATTCCTTAGGTTTTCTAATTAAACCCAGTGATTATGAGCATTATTTTCTATTTCCACAGTTTAAAAGAAATGTCTTAATGAAGGTGAAGCTCAGAGGAACTTGTTTTTGACCAAAGGAGGGTTTTTAATAATCTGATGTTTCTAGTATTTTTAAAATCATTTTTTATTTAATATTTATAAGCCAGATTTTCCAAGTATAAGGCAAAGGCATCTTCTTTATGATTACATTAAAGCAAAAAAATTGCTTCCCGGTTTGATGAAGGAAATTAATAGAAGGTGTTCATGCTTTCTTTAAATTTAAAAATTTACATGTTCTGCTTTTTAAAATGAGAATATTGATCTGTGTATGATTGTATGATATGTAAATAATCTCTACTGGTAATATATTAGTATTATTTATGTCAGTTTATTGATAAATATATACAACAGTGAACTTTCCATAAAAGTTTCAGCAAAATAATATTTGATTTTCTAAATGAAGCATACATTTGGATACTTTTTGGAGTCAGCTGGAAAGGTCATGATTAAAAAGAGAATGATACTTAATATTTCTTAGGTCACTTTCCATTTTCACTAACTTCTCTGTGGGCTATCTACAAAAGACAGACTGTTACTGAAATTAAATTACAGTAGGAATGTTTGGTTTTCATTTCAGTGTATGCTGGAAAAAGTTGGAAATTGGAATTTTGATATCTTTCTATTTGATAGACTAACAAATGGTAAGTGAAGAATTTGACTCAAATTACTGTGTGCTCTAGACTGCTGCATTGATGGTATAGGCCCTGGCTGGTTGTTGCTTTTGTTTATTTAGGTCGTGAGCCCTCTGCTGGCAGAAGAACACCATTTTGTCCCTTTTCTTAGTTACTGATCTCTAAACCAGAGAATCACTGTCTTAATTTTATTTTTTCATTCCTCTTAGCAGTAGTCAAAAGTTATAATCATCATCCTAGTTAATGTTACTATTATGGATAACCCAAAGTGAAATTATTACCTCATTATGTTCTTTATTTTCCTGTTTTGGTTTCTTTTGGATTGTGGCAATTTACATTGAATCTTCTGATGTTGGATTCCAGCTTTGATAGCCACAGATATGTGGTAGATTAATGACATTTTGAGAAAGATCCTTTCTTCTGACTTTGTGGTCCTCAGGCTTTTCTTTCTCTAAACACTTGAGAGAGAGGATATATTCTAATCAGTGGTTCCCTCTGACACTGCTTCTCCATGGTTGGATGGGGATGAGCTTGTAGCTTCTTTGGAGTCTTATCAGAATCTAAAGAATATGAGTGATTTGAAAACACCAGGTGATTCTAATTTGTTTACCCCCTCCTGTGTTTTGTTTTGTTTTGTTTTGTTTTAGGGGTAGGTGTCCTGTTTCCTTATTCTCTTTGGGAACAGGAAAAGGATTCTCTTTGGGAATCATTTTTATTTAGGATAAAATTTTTGGCATAAAAAAATGGTACATGTTGTTCAACTAGACTTTGTCCCTGTCTAAGCATCTTTTTAGTAAGTGAAGCAGAGTGGAAAGTGCACTGAGAGGAAGTCACTTCTGAGTGTTTAGAATGAAGTAACGGCTCTGTAGTTTACTACTATATACTTCAAAATCACCACTTTTTTTTCTTATTTTACTTTGGAATGAAGTTCATTTCATAAGGAAGACATGGAAAATGGTCAAGGAGATACAACTTTATTCATCTTGAGAATCAAGGAGGATCTAGTTTTTTAGAATTACTATGTTATTCCTTATAATTTGTATGGCCATGTAAGGTGAAAATAGCTTTGTAATCACCTTCTATTTGTCTGCACGCTTTTGACAGAAAATAAATTTGACTGGTTCTAGGCAAAACTATAAAGACCATGAACTCTGTCTTATCATCTTACCTCTCTCCTGCTTCCCTGCCCCCGCCTTTTCCTTTCCTTTTCTATTTCTCTTTCACCTCCCTTTTGCCCTTTGTTGGTGACTCTTCTGTTCCTCTCCCTGCCCCCACTTTGGCATGTCCACACAGAAAATTCTCTAGTATCATTCACACAGTTGTACTTCCCTTCAGCTTTCCCTTTTTATAACATTGTATGCAGTAAAGTATCAGTTGACTCATCTTCTAAGATCTGGGAAATTCCTTTTTTTCTAACTTAATATGAATATTACTTCAGTTGTTATCTCAAGATAAATGTAAATAAAATAATGCCACCCTTAGCACCTTCAAAATTTAGCCTTATATAAACTGTAATAGTTCATAGCCTATTATTAGTCTACTGGGACACTTGTCACTCATCGAAATAAGTGATTGTTCTCTAAATTTTATTTCTAAAAAGCACATATCCTGCTAGTTAGGGATCTTGGTGATAAAAGTAGAGTGAAGTTAACAGTGTGTGGGATGGGCAGAATAGCCACTAGCTACATTAGTTAATTTAACACTTTGTTTTCACTTTAATCATCTCATTACTTTTTGTGGAGTTGGCCAGATGGTTTCTTCTTAAGGTTGATTGTTAGGAGTTAGCTACCCACCTATGATTTTACAGATGGTGATGCTCATATTCAGTTAAATACAGCCACCAAAAAGTTATAGGAATGCTGTCCATGAAGAGAGATTATTTAGAAGCAAATGGGCTGAAGAAGAGTTTTTTTAATCTTCATAATTTAATTGGAAGTGCTTTGCATTTAAAACTGCTTAGCCTGAAATGAATTCTGGATGATATATGTATATGGTATCCAAGTATATAGTTTTCCTGTCTTGTTTAGTGATCCAGTGCTTTCTTACTCTGGGCATTTGACCAGAGGACATTGTGAGGAGGTCAGGGAAGAGGCAAAACTCAGTGATTCCCGCCAAGACAAATGGCCCCAGCTTGCCCACTGCAAGTGAAGAAGTACTTGCCATCTGGTAGAGTACATTCCTTTTATAGGAATGAGAGATTATGTGTGAAATAGCAAGATAGGGTTTGTCACCCCTGAAATCTGTCTGGTATGTGAGGGACCTTTGGTGCCGAGCCTGTATTATGGCCTTATTACTTCACAACCTAGATGCCTTTCTTTCTTTTTCTTGTCTGATTGCTGTGGTCCCTACTTCCAGTGCAGTACTGAATGAGAGTGGCAAGTGTGGAGATCCTTTTTTTGTTCCTGATCTTACAGGGAAAGCTTTCACCTTTTCACTGTTGACTCTGATGTTACTTGTGGGTTTGTCGTGTTTGGTCTTTTTTGTATTGAGGTATGTACCCTCTATACCGCTTTTTGAGAGTTATGATATAAGTGGATGTTGAATTTTTCTAATGGTTTCCCTGCATCTATTGAGAGGATTATGTGATTTTTATCCTTTATTTTGTTAATGTGATGTATCATGTTGATTTATTTGCAATGTTGAACCATCCTTACATTCTGGAATAAAACACACTTGATCGTAGTATGTAATGCTTTTAATACATTGTTGAGTTTGGTTTGGTAATATTTGGTTGAGTGTTTTGCATATATGTTCATCAAGAATATTAGACTATAGTTTTCTTTTTTTGTAGTGTCTCTCTGATTTTGGTGTCAGGGTAATGCTGGCCTTGTACAGAAACATTCCTTCCTCTTAATTTTTTGAAGTAGTTTGAGAAGGATAGGTACTTTTCTCTTAATGCTTGGTGGAATTCTCCTGTGAAACCATCTGGTCCTGGACCCATTAGTTGGGGGTTTTTTGATTCCCAATTCACTTTATTGCTTAGACTGTTCAGATTTCCTATTTCTTTGTGATCTAGTCTTAGAAAATTTAATGTGTCTAGGAATTTATCCATTTCTTCTAGGTTGTCCAGTTCTTTGGCATATGCTTGTTTTATTAGTCTCCTAAAATCTGTATTGTGGTGGTGTCTATTGTATCTTCTTCTCTTTCATTTCTGATAGTACTTATTGAGTCCTGTCTCTTTTTTCCTTGATGAACCTGGCCAAAGGTTTATCAACTTTATTTATCTTTTCAAAGAATCAACTCTCAGGTTTATTGATCTTTTCTATTATTTTCATTTTTTTCCACTATGATCTTTATTATCTCCTTCGTTCTACTAACTTTGGGCTTTGTTTTTTCCTCTTTTTCTTGTTCCTTTAACTGTAAGTTTAGATTGTTTCCTTGATAATTTTCTTAGTGCTTTTGGTAGGTTTTATCACTGTAAACTTCCCTCTTAGTACTGCTTTTGCTGTGTCTCATATTTTGAAACATTGTATTTTCTTTTTCATTTGACTCAAGGTATGTTTGAATTTCTCTTGATGTTTTTCTTTCACCCCTTGGCTGTTTTTTAACATGTTGCTTAGCCTCCACATGTTTGTGTTTTTTCCAGGTTTTGTTTTGTTTTGTTTTTTGGGTTTTTCTGTAATCTAGTTTCATACTGTCGTGATTGGAAAAGATACTTGATATGATTTCAGTGTTCTTACATTTATTGAGACTTTTTTTGTGGTCTGACATGTGATCTATCCTAGAGAATAAAATGTGTTCACCTCAGAAGAGGTGCATTCTGCTGTTTTTAGATGGAATGTTCTGTATATGTACGTTAAGTCCATCTGGTCTAAGGTGTCATTTAAGATCACTGTTTCCTTACTGATTTCTCTCTGGATGACCCATCTACTGATATTAAGTGGGGGTATTAAAAGTCTCCTATTAATATTGTATTACTGTTAATTTCTCCCTTGATGTCTGTTTATATTTGCTTTGTATATTTAGGTCCTTTTATGTTGGGTGCATAGATATTCACCATTTCTTTTTATCCTTTTGTTGGATTGATCTCTTCATTATTATGCTTCTTTTTTCTTATTCTTCATTCCTTTCTTATCACTTGTTAGAGTTTTTCTCTTTAAGTCTATTTTGTCTGATACAAGTATTGCTACCCAAGCTTTTTTTCATTTCTGTTTTCATGGAATATTTTTTCTATCCTTCGACTTCTAGTCTATATATGTCTTTAGGTCTGAAATGAGCCTCTTGTAGGCATATTGATGGGTCTTGATTTTTTTTTTAAATGTAACAATCTGCTCTTTATTTATTTATTTGACAGACAGAGATCACAAGTAGGCAGAGAGGCAAGCAGAGAGAGAGAGAGGAGGAAGCAGGCTCTTTGCTGAGCAGAGAGCCCAATGTGGGGCTCGATCCCAGGACCCTGAGATCATGACCTGAGCCGAAGGCAGAGGCTTAACCCACTGAGCCACCCAGGCGCCCCTTGATTTTTTTTTTAAGATTTTATTTATTTTATTTGAGAGACAGAGACACAAGTAGGCAGAGAGAGAGGAGGAAGCAGGCTCCCTGCCAAGCAGAGAGCCCGATGCAGGGCTCGATCCCAGGACCCTGGGATCATGACCTGAGCCGAAGGCAGAGGCTTTAACCCACTGAGCCACCCAGGCGCCCCAGGGTCTTGATTTTTTTATCCATTCAGTCACCCTGTGTTACTTGATTGGAACATTTGGTCCGTTCACATTTGAAGTAATTGTTAATAGGTATATATTGCCATTTTGTTGTTTTCTTGTTGTAGTTCTCAGTTTTCTTCTGTTGCTGTCTTCCCTTTGATTTGATTATTTTCTTTTTTTATTTATTTATTTGTTAGAGAGAGAGAGAGAGAGAGAGCACAGGCAGACAGAGTGGTAGGCAGAGGCAGAGGGAGAAGCAGGCTCCCTGCCGAGCAAGGAGCCCAATGTGGGACTCGATCCCAGGACGCTGGGATCATGACCCGAGCCAAAGGCAGCCGCTTAACCAACTGAGCCACCCAGGCGTCCCTGATTACTTTCTTTAGTGTTGTGTTTTCATTTCTTTTTATTTTCTGTGTATCTCTTAGAGGTTTTTGGCTCATGGTTACCATGAGGTTCATATATAACACCTTATGTATATAGCAGTCTGTTTTAAGATGACAGTCACTTAAGTTTGAACACATTCTAAAAGGACTACATTTCTACTCCCCCACAACATTTTGTTTTTTTAATGTCATACTGTGTGTATTTCCTAAGTAAATATTATATAGTTGATTTTTACTATTTTTGATTTTTTTTTATTTAAACATATAATGTAACCCCACCACCCTCTCCCAACCCCCCTCTCCCCCACCCCCCTCAGTTTGTTTTATGACATTAAGAGTCTCTTTTGGTTTGTCTCCCTCCCGATGCCATCCTGCTTCATTTTTTCTTTTCCTACCCCCTTAACCCCTACCCCCACTATTTTTGATTTTTAACCTTAATATAAGCTTTATATGTGGCAGGTCCACTACCTTTACCATGTTTGCTTTTACTTGTAAGACTTTTTTCCTTCATAATTTTCTTCTATTTTTGACCTTTTCTTTCTGCTCAAAGAAATCCTGTTAACATTTTTACAAGGCCTGTTTAGTGGTGATGAGCTTCTTTAACTTTTGTTTGGGAAACTTTATCTCTCCCTCAATTCTGAATGATGACCTTGCTGGGTAGAGTATTCTTGTTTGTAGGTTTTTTCCTTTTAGTACTTTGAATATATCATGCCACTCTGTTCTGGCCTGCAAAATTTCTGCTGAAAAATCAGTTGATAGTTTTATGGGGTTTCCTTTGTTCATAACTAGTTGCTATTCTCTTGCTGTTTTTAAGATGCTCTCTTCATCTTTAATTTTTGACATTTTATTTGTCTTGATACGGACTTCCTTGGGCTCATCTTGTTTGGGACTCTCTATGCTTCCTGGACCTAGATGTCCATTTTCTTCCCCCAAGTTAGGGAAGTTTTCAACTATTATTTCTTCAAATAAGTTTTCTGCCCCTTCCCTTTCTGTTTTCTCCTTCTGGGACCCTTATAATGTGAATATTAGTATGCTTGATATTGTCCCATAGGTCCCTGAAACCTTTCTCATTTTTAATTTTTTTTTTCATTATTGCTGTTCAGTTTAGATGGTCTCTACTACCCTGAATTCCACGTCACTGATCTGTTCTTCTGTTTCGTCCAATCTGCTATTCATTCCCTCTACTGAATTTTTCATTTTAATGTATCTTCAGCTCTGATGCATTCTTTTTTATATTTTCTGTCTCTGTTGAAGTTCTCCCTGAGTTCATCCACTTTTCTCTCACGTTTGGTGAGCATCTTTATGACCATTACTTTGAAGTCTTCATGAGGTAGACTGCTTAATTCCATTTCATTTAGTATTTTTTTTAAGGTTTTTGTCTTGTTCTGTCATTTGAAACATGTTGCTCTCTTTCTTTCCCTCTCTATTTTTGCTTGTATATATTAGGTGAATCAGCTGTGTCTCCTGGTCTTGAACATGTGACCTTATGTAGAAGGCATCTTGTGGGGCCCATTAGTGCAGTACCCACAGGTCACTGTAACCAGGAGCTCCAGGGTTTTCCCCTGTGTGGGCTACATGTGCCTTCTTTTGTGTCTGGATCAGACAGATACCAATCCCAGTTAAGGCTGCCTGCTATGTACAACAGGATGGGAGCCACATTGGAGGGGTGTTCGCTGGACTGGGTAGGTTGGACTGGACAGGTCCACAGGGGAACACCTGGCCAGGGTGAGCAGTGCTAGAAGGTACATCATAGTGTCAGAACTGGTGCCCACCAACATCAGGCTGGCTAGACAGGAGGAGGGCAAGAAAAATGGCACCTTTCAGTGCTTCCGTTCTTGGAGAAAGTACCCGCCAGTCCCTGACCCTACTGCATAAATATGGCCCAAGCACTCAAGTGAGTTTGTGTGCAGGCCCTTTAAGAGTGGAGTCTTGGCTTTGGATAGGCCTGCAGATCTCCTAGAGTTAAGCTTTGTTGACTTTCAAAGATTCGGGA